>JACBKR010003146.1:0-30667 GCA_014218235.1 Colocasia esculenta
ACATTTTTTAAACAATTCATCCATTAGCTTCAAATGAATTAAATTTGGAAAAATGCAGAGCAATGATGAGTTCTTGCTAAGTAACCGGGAGTGGGCATCACAAATGTTGCCCTCACGTCTAAAGGCTAATTCATCAACTCTGTACAACGGTATGATGGACACTTTCACTGAGCAACTGGGGGTACGGGCACGTATAATGTCTACCCTCATGTTCAAAGGTGAGAAGTCTTCTTAACTACCACTTTTTCCCATTGCATAAAAGAATGGCAAATATATAGAAATATGGAATAGTGTAAGCCTCCACTGAGTGATATTCCCCTGGGTCCTTGATGTTTTGAATGTCTTGGCATTTAGATATTTCTCTCCTTGATCATTTGAACCTCAACTATGAGGATTGTGTTGTCCTACACTCTAATTAACAAAGAGAAGAGTAAAAGTGTTTCCTTTTGATATCAGTGAGTGTTTTCTTCATGCTTCAACTTCAGACTATTAAGTATTATGTTTGAACCATAAAGGATATTGAAGTGGGCCTTCTTATCTCCTGTAATGATCGGTTTCTATTATTATTCACCTTCTATACCCCTTAAGTAATCAGTCAAAATCATTGCTCAGAGTTTTTTTTATTCCACATCAAACATCAACAAGCATCATTCTGCAGGGATCTGTCGACAGATCCAAGTTCCTCTGTCGACAGACGGCGGCTGCCCTGTTTGGAAGTCCAACGGGCACACCGTTTGGGGCTGTTTTGGTGGGCCCTTGCCTTTTAAACTTCCCCACTTCTTAAAATAGGCATCTCCGGCCCTTCCACCTCCAACCACCACCCCAATCATACCCTCCTTCTCCCACATACATCCTTTCCCCTTTCTGGACACGGAAAACCTACCTCCATCCCCTTGCTGATATCCTTGCTTCTTCCCTCTGTCTCCTGCCCTTCTTCCCCTTCCTACGTTCCTGCCTCATTTTTTCCATGCCCCCAAGGCGAAGAAGATGATCTCACGTCGTCGTCCCGCCTCCTCCTCGCCCGGCGAAGGATCCAGGGTCACGATGAACGTCGGACCAACCCGGGATGATCGCCTTCCAGAGTTGGTCGTACATCCCCATCTCCACCTCAAACGGTTCACGGGTACATTCACAAAGTTCGGTCCCTCCACGTTATGTGGATTTCCATTCATGGCCGATCTCTTCCCCAACCTCCAACCCCATATTCGATACCCAGGGTTGCAGTCTTTCTCTACGCTCATACGGCATACTCTCCCACTGCCGTAACTGAGTTCTCAACAACCTAGCTTCCTCCGTCAGGCGTTCTACACCTCTGTGAAGGGCACTCCCTTTAAACTCACTGCTAACCTTTTTAGCATTGCCCTCCAGATTCCGAACACCGGGGCGGATATTCTGATCATCACCCCGACGCCTCTGTCTACTTCCCCTTCTTACTATTCACCCTATGATAACCCAAGAAGATTGCTAAGCTCAATGCCAACACTTTCCCTCCCCTCAACCGCATGATCCACCAAATCTTCCCCACTTTCATGCGCCAAAGCATGGCAGTCGTGAACTCGGCACCAATGTTCACAAATCATTGTTCACCTTCTTCCTTGAATGTGAACCCATCAATCTTCCTCTCCTGATGCTTCGCTTGATCACCCCAGTGCTTCTACCAACCCGGAGATCCATGCCCTTCGCTTGCCCAATTACTTCTCTTTTGAAGTTTATTGGCATTCCCATTCCAGACAGTGAGTGTGTCTCACTCAACTCCCGAAACAGTTTTGATATCACTGCCGCAACACGCATGGGATACAGCTAATGGATGGGGTCGTGACCCGGAACTCAAGGGCAAGGCATCAGCTGCTGCAGAAGAGATGAAGACTCCCAGTCAGAGCCACTAGATGCTCCGGAGATGCTGGTGTTGATGTAGCTGCTCAGCCCTCCATTCGGGATTTGATAGCACAGCTACAAGTGCAGATGACACAGGCTTCGAGAGGCTGAATGAAAGAATGATACCTTGGACACACGCCTTGACAGACTTGACACTGAGCGTCATGCCACCCATCAGCTCCTGAAGATGATGCTGCATAGATAGATTTGATGTCTAGGAGTGGGTCATGTCATGTATTTTCATTTCAGTCTGAGTAATGTCGTTTCTCTCTTATGTTATTTCATGTATTTTCTCCTTCACTTAATGTTAATTCAGTCACACTTTTGTCATGTGAATGCTTCACTTTCCTATGAATGAACACATGTTATGTGCAAATCTCAAAATATGATTGTTGTCTTTACTTTTGATGTTTGTCAAAAGGAGGAGAAGAACCTCAATTGCATGAGCATTAATTGATAATTTTGTCATCATCAAAAGGGGGAGAATGTTGGGTTCATATTCTGGAAACTAAGTGAATCACATTCTAAATGATAAATGATAATCAAACAATGTTTTTTAATGATGACTGAGTTGAATTGAGGTTTCATACATGTCAATAACATGATACAATATTTGGTTATCTATGTCTTCATTATACCTAATATACATGTTTTATCATGTAGGTACAAGTGCATATAACCAAGCCTTCACAAATCATGAGAAAATGATCACAAGTACATTGTATACATGTACCTGTCGCAGACCCAAAGGCATAGTCGACAGATGCCACAGTTGTGATCAGACAGAAAAGTACTAAGTTCAGAAAAAGAGAAACCTGTCGACAGATGCTCAGAACCTGTCGACAGATGTCACAGACAGAAATGCCAGAGTTCTGTGTTTTGGCAAAACTGACCTTGTCTGTCGACAGATGGATGTCGCCTGTCGGACAGATGCCACAGGCCAGAACACCTGAATCTGTCTACTGCAAATCTGTTGCAATCTGTCGACAGATGCTCAATATCTGTCGACAGACGAAGAGAATCTTCAAATACGGAAACCTTCCTTCATATCCGAGATTGTGTTTTCAAGTCCCACGACTCTCCATATGAACACACAACTATATAAGCATCCTTTTGAAGAGAATCTGTACAGAAGCAGCCACAACCAAAACCTAAAGCCAGTCCAGAGAAAAGAGTTGCTGCTGCTCTGCTTCAAGTCTGCAGTGCAGAGACCGAAAGATCTGTTGATCCTGCAGTACTGAAGATAGATCATCGTGGATTCAACCTTCTCCATCATACAAAGTAGTCAAGTTGAGTTTGAAATCCATCCAGACGTTCTCAGAAGAGGTTCCACATCAGGATTTACTCCTATACTCTGAACTCTTCCTGTTTCACAATTCTTATCAATCGGTGTGTGTTTGTGTGATTCAAGCGTCTTTCTGCTTGAGATCACGTGTGTGTGTTGTTCTGATCGTGGGTGCACATCAGAAAACACGTGTGTGTGTGTGAGTTGTAGTCACCGAACTCGCTCATAAGCAGTTTTCTGTGGTGTGTGTGTGCCGTGGACGTAGGATACCTGTTGTGTACTCCGAACCACGTAAATCTGCGTGTCTCGTGGTTTGAATCGTTCTACGATAGATGTTTGATAGGCACTTGCATATTCACATGCTAGATAGTTTCTACTTCATCTACACATAGTTTAGATCTTGATACTGTCTTGTTAATCTGTGCTTTAATAAAAAAACTTGATAATAGTTTTTAAGAGACAGTAATCTATTCAACCCCCCTTCTAGATTACTATATGGGGATTCCGCAACCCTTCAGTTCGGTTTGTCGTTGTTTCTTTTTGAATGTCGAGGACAACATTTCTTTTTGGTGATAGTAATATAACGTCGTGGCCATTGG
Organism: Colocasia esculenta; assembly: GCA_014218235.1. NCBI lineage: Eukaryota > Viridiplantae > Streptophyta > Magnoliopsida > Alismatales > Araceae > Colocasia > Colocasia esculenta. Next base: position 3,760 of record JACBKR010003146.1, read on the forward strand.
GATCCGAATTTAATGGTTCTGGTGTGGTTCTCTTGGCCAATGCTGGGTCATTGAGCCATGGTGGTGGTTCCCGTGTGTCATGTGGATGTTGTGAGCCGGAGATCCGGACCCATATAGCCCATAAGTTTTCTGGTGAAGAAGGCGATGGAGTAGGTCGTCGCATTTTGAATGCGACGGCTTCCCACGTCACGTTCGTTGAACCGCCTTTTTAGCACATGGTTTTGATTAGAGACGGTCAGGTCTTCGGTTTAAGCTATTTTAATGTGACGACTAACTATGTCCGATTTAGACTTGAGTTTTAATACGGTGTTTCGGGCCAGACAAAGCAGAGGACTCTGTCCATGAGGAGAGGGAGGTTTTGCGCATCTTCGGCGATTTCGGTTTGCAAGTGGCTATTCGGCGTGGTTCCATGCGAGGAGGTCGTCCGGAGCGTGGAAACGCCGGTGGTGTGGTGTGTCTTCACGTTCTGCGTGTTCTTCGAGTTGATAGGGAGACTTCCCCTTCGTTTTGAATTGATTGAATGATTTAAAATTTAGCAAATCATGTTATTGTGGTATGTTGCGGTTTAACTTTCATTTTAGAGGTTTGAAGTTTAGTTGAATGGGTTTACATGGATTTCTGTAGGAAAAGGAGGGTTCGGCCGTCTGCCTGATAAGGCGACGGGTCGGGCCACGCATTATGAACGCGACTGTTTGCCTTGTCGCATTTTGTTGTAAATGCGACACTTTGGTCCGTTGCGTTTATGACTTCAGATTATTGCATTTAGAATCGATTAGCTTAAAGGCGACAGGTTGTCTCGTCACGTTCATGGGTTCGACTGGCTTGGTGCTAACTGTAGACACCGTTTTTTCGCGGTTCCCACAAAGAAAAAAGGGGAAAAAACAAAGGATCGTGATCGCCAGGCACACGGGTGCCGAATGGAGACGCACGCACGAGGGGTGCAGGGTGGAAAAGGTGATCGCGTATATACCTGTGAAGCGGGGAGATTGCGCGGGGGATGATGTGGGTCCTCTCTTCCTCTACAAGCACGGCAGTCCGGGCAGAGGGCGTTCCTCTTTGATTACCCTGAAAAATCAGACAAATAAAAGAAGGGGATTAGCCCAAAATGTGTAGTCTGCAATTCTAAAAATAAATGAAATAAATGAATGACATGGGGGTGACTTACCGGATGGTGGCCTTTAAACCCCTAAGATAGGTGTGGTGGTGTGTGTATGTATGCATGTGTGTGTGTGTATGAAGCACAAGGGCCACGTAGGGGCCGGGTGATATGGAAATGTAAAGGACCTGTTGGGTCCGAGGAAGAAAAAAGCAAATAAAAAGGGGGGTGCTTCCCCAGATGTCGGACGGCGTGACGGCGTGGTCGGAGGCGACAAAGGATGGAGAGGGACGGAGAGGACGAAGCTCCCCCTTGGCTCCGGTATGCATGGAGGAGACGACGGGGACGACGGCGCCTGCGTTCCGAGGGATGGAATGGACGGCGTGACGTGGAAGAAGCCGCCGGGTCGGACGTCGAGGCGAGAATCAGCAGGGCTTCGCCGCCTCTTGAACCTCTCTCTCTCTCTCTCTCCTCTCTCCCTCTATCTCTCTCTCTCTCTCTCTCATCGCTCATCCTCTCTCTCTCTCTCTCTCTCTCATCTCTCTCTCTCTCTCTCTCTCTCTTCCTCTCTCTCTCTCATCTCTCTCTCTCTCTCTCTCTCTCTCTCTCTCTCTCTCTCTCTCTCGTAACCCCCAACCGGAAAAAAAAGAGGCCACCCCCGAAGCGACCAAGCGAACCCCCGCCCCTGGCGCTGCGGCTTTGCTTTTATAGGCACTGGAGGAAATCGCGTCCAGACAGCAGTCGCAATTAAGGCTTAAATTGCGGCAGAGCGCAGGCCGCAATTTAGAAGGTCGGTTTGATGGCGGAAATCGTTGCACGCTCTATGAATCGCGTCGGGGCAGGCCGCCGCGACTTGAATCGCGCGGGACGCCCGACGCGATTAAGACTGCATGGTCCCGAGGCCACCGACTCCGCGCGTTGTCTGCTGACGTGACAACATCCGATTTGACATCTCTGAATCGCATCGTCTGACAAGGACGCGATTTAGAGATTTTATCATGATTACGGCCTGCGCGGCGACGACTTTCTGGGCCGCTGTCAGACTCTGATCACGGCGGGAAGATTGGACGCGATTAGAAAGGCGTTTATGAAAGCGTGGTGGGAATGTGGACGCGATTAGAAAGGCGGTTTCTGAATCGCGGCGGGAATGTTGGACGCGAATTAAAATGCGGTTTATGAATCGCGGCCGCTACAGTCGACGCAAATTAAATTTAGCTTCCGGGGGCGCTGCCCCCGGAGACCCCCGCCGGGACGCTGCCCCCGGACCCCCGCGACCTGACCGCGCAGGTCGACCGCGACCAGACCCCCTGGGGAAGCACCGAGGAAGAAAGGGCGATATTCAGAAATATGGGAAAAAGCTCTTTCAGGGTAAAATGAGGGTCAATTGTGGCGTTACAGCGCAACTTGAAAATTTATCCGCGGTGGAAAAATTCGCGTGTTCTACACTAACGTATTAAACCGTCGGATTGGGTTCGACTGGAGTCGATTGGCTTGATGGCCACATGTCGGGCCATCGCGTTCATGTTGCGACACTGGGCCCTATCACATTCGTTTTGTAGTCGCGACAGTAGAGGTCGTCGAATTTTTGAAGGCAACGGCTACCCCCGTCACATTTTACCTTCTGAAGTGTGTATTGTGGAAGTTGGGCAGTGATGGTCCTATATGGGCCTAGCCTTGGGTTTATGGTGAACTTTCTGATGTTTAAATTGGTTTATTGTTAGTAAGCATGATATAGATTGATGTTTGGTTTATGGTTATTAGTGAGTTATGTTAATTATGGTAATTATGTTAATAAGTAAGGGTTGTAAGGTTTATGTTGCAATCGTTATATTGTTAAGTAATTGTGTTAGAGGTCATATGATGACCGATGACAAGTAGATTATAATAATAGAATCTCGTGGTTTTAATCATAGTTTTATAAGTATGTTAAGTATTCGACGTGGTTTGTGGTGTTTGCTGAGTTTTTCAGAATGCCTCTCTAGTCGGGTTACCCCAAGTTCTCTGTGAGTCAGGCACGTTGTGCTCGGAGTTTGTCCCGATACTGTGGTGTACCATAAAGGTCTGTGTCGTCTTCCTAGACACCCTCACTCGTTTGTTTGTTGAGTAGCTCGTCCAGCTGTGGGAAAGACGACAGTGCAGCAGCACCTTGTGGTTTGCAAGTGTTCTCTGTTCGGTCGCTTGTAGCGCGCTCGTGGGTTGGGACGGACACCAGTAGACGTACTCTCCCCATCTAGTCCTATGTTTCCAGTACTTCACTTTAGAGAGCTCAGCCAAAGTATCTAAAGGTGCTAGGCATGGACTGCAGCCTTGTGGTCTGCAGTGTGGTGTTGGTTGGTCTCCACAGCTCTTGTTCTTGGAGGTGGACCCCCGCAGTTATTTTTCTGTCTGTGACTGCGAGACTGAGAGGTGTTTCTTGTGTTGTGTTGTCCGGATTGGATATTGGCGTCATGAACCAGTAGTCTTTACGCGCGTGGCGACGGCGTTCCTTCCGACTCGAGCTTTCTGGCAATTGTGGTTGTGAGTGGTAACTCTCCGATTGTGGTTCAGTTGTGGTACCTTATAGTTTCAGGTATACATACCCTTCATAGGTAGCTGGTTGTTGTGGCACGTGTGTGCTGATATGTCAGGTGTTGTTGTGGAGCTGTGATCTGTGGAGGGCGTGTTGTATGACCCTCCACTTGTTGTGTTTTTAACCCTCCTATGGGTAGTGTTCTAATGTGTCCTACTGGTTTAATGTGCGGTGGACTGGCTCCTTATTGATAGTTCTATTACCTTTCATTAGTGATTTGCCTATATGGCTCATGGCGTAATCGTTTCAGCTGTCGTGGTGGCTGGTGTTTTTCTGTACTAGTCCTGCCATTTCCTTTATTTTATGTGAGTTGTATTAGTAGTGTGTTTATGTTTGTGTTTATGTTTAATTGCAGTTTAAGTATGTTTATTGTTCGCATGTATTGCTTAAGTAGTTCTTCGGTGAGTGTTGCCAGTGAAACCCTGGTGGTTGAGGTCTCAGTTCTCTCTTTAGTTTCCGGTGTTCTTTTTGGGAGGTCCCTCTGAGCCTATGACTTTTGAGGCTCACTCCCCTACAATTCTTTTTAGACATTAGCAGTGTGACTGGACTTGCAGTGGTGTTGTGGCAGACTTGTACCACCACAGTTGAGTATTAATTGTCGTTATGTTAGCTTTGTTCCTTCGGGGTATGTCCCAGGTGGTTTTACTTTTCTCTTAGATATGTATGATGTATTGGGACAGTGTAACTTGTTGTGAATGAATATGAATACATGTACTTTCCTATATATTATACTCTTGTGGTTGTCTTTTATATTCTTACTGGACACATGTGTGAGTTATCCCTTGCGAGACTTCGGTCTGTTCGCGGAGGTGGGTCTGAATATGGAGCCTTTCGGGCATAAATACTCAGGTCCCTACATGAGATCTCCCTACTAAGCCAATAAATTGTAAAACTCACACCCTTACTTCCCTTTTCAGATGAGAGTGAGCAAATGAGCTTCCAACCCCTGATCGATCCCCAACAGTAGTGAGCAGAACCTTTTCTACTAGTAGTATAGTTAGCGTTTGTATATCACAGGGTATGTCCTAGTTTAAGTGCTTTTCTTTTGAAGTTCAATTATGTAATAGGACTATATAATCTAATGTATATATTTTAATATCAATGCGAGTTATGTCTTTCTTCTATACACTCCCTTTGGATGCTTCTATGTTACTCTTCTGAGACTATGTATGTGACTTGTGGTTTAGTGGAGACAGATTTAGATCCTTAGGATGACGAAGACTGCCATTAGAAGAGATCAGTTAGCCTCTCCTAAAGAGAGATATTTTCACCTAAAAATATTACTTTCTTGTTCATTTTGCATTGTGTATATCTGATTTGTGGCATGCGGCCCAAGTTCGCATACAGACCATTCATTTTGAGTGCTACTTACTGGATCTTTTTATTGCTCACAAATCCTAGCATGGTGACCTTTTTCTGTCTGGATGAGATCTAGGGTCATTTGGTATGAAATAAATTGAGAATAAATTAATAATATCTTTAAATTTTTGAAAATATTTTCATTCTATTTTCTATCTACCGCGATAGCAAACATGGCCTAGAGAATAAAATTTATTTGTATAATTATGCCAATGAGTCATAGACATCCATTGTAGCCATCTTCTTTTTTCTTTGTTTTTAAAGATTTTGGGTTTAAATCTCCACCCATCTGTGGGAGCTTTCACCTGAAATTGGACTTTTTGGCCAAACTATCCTTTTAAAGGTCTGCATAAAGCGCCTCTTATTTTGTGACTCTTCCATGAGGAGTATAAACTTCTCATTCTATCTTTGCCCTTACTGTGGGCATATTTTCACATATTGTCCAATAAAAAAAGAAAAACTGATGCAACTGGACTTTCTTAGAATATGAGAAAGTAGCAATTTTTGTTCCCAAAAGAAAGTACCAATTTTAACTCATCAAATACATAAGAAGAAAGGAACGACTTGCCCAAGTACTAAAAAATGACTGTGAGCCATGGTTTAGTATCATATCGGAGATAAGTAAAAAAATAAGTGTATATTCATAAGTAAAGCACCAATCTCTTCTTCCAAGAGAGCCCTCCCGAATAAAAGGATAATATTTCTTCAAAAAGGCACACTAAAATTTCACCGTTCTCAAAAACCATTTCAACAAGTTCTTCTCAGATACTCGGGAAATAACATCCACTATAAAGTTCGAGACATTGTGAAATCCTCGTAGAGGCTAAACTGATAAAACTCTATTTGGTGGTTTGAGATCAGAAGGGGGAGGCCAGCTTATTTAGTCTTTAGTGGGCTAAGTTACAGGATAACTAAGAATATCGAGAGCTGGGCTTGGGCTAAGCACAGCAGACCAAAGTTCAGATTTGGATCCCCTCTGAAAATGGCAGTGGTGGGCCGTCAAAAGGCCACTCGAAGAGGCCGTGCTCCTTAACTGGGCCCAGTTACGGACACCGTTATACGTTATGACCATACATCTTGATGTTTTCATCTCTTCTTTTTTTCCCCTTTTTCCTTCATTGTTTTATGTAAGCCTCTTTCCAAAGCTATACAGGTCTTTCAAGAATGAAGGAAACAAAATGGAAATGGCACACTCGGCATCAAAGCGAAGTAAGAAGTTGCATGGAGAACAATCGGCATCAAATTATTTGTTCCAATTTGTTTTATTTAACAAATGAATTAGAATAAATAATTTGCTAAGTTAATCAATAATTATTAAATGTAACAAATTATTTTAGAAAGATGAAAAAGTATTTAAAATCATTTTATGATAGAATCATGCACCACTCAAAACAATTAATCTCATGTTAGACGATAAGGATCTTTACATTTCTATTATTTAAAATTGGGAGAATTAATTGTTGGTCATTGACAGGGATCTGATATTATTTTTAGGTCTCTGTCAGATTTTTTCATGCCGTCTAATCTCTGCTTTATGCAGGATTTATTTTTAGGTCCCTGCCGTTAACCCCCCGTTATCCCCCAACGACTGTTTGACCTGTGAAAGTGTGTAACTGCATAATTACATACTTACAGAGTTACATGCATAATTGTGTAAGTATATAAATCATAAACTGTGTAAGTATGTAATTACATACTTATGCAGTTACACATGTAACTTTGTAAGTACTTAATAATTTACAGAATAAGTATTTAACTTACCGGGAGAATTACCAATCAGTCTTTGATTTTGAAAATTTTATTTTTAGGTCCCTGAGTTACATAGTATAAATGAAAAAACTTATATAGTTAAAAGGCTTACCTAATTACCAGAGACTTATCTAGTTACAGAGTTAACATGTATAATTACACACTTACGCAGGTAAGCCTTCTGTAATTACCTAGTTACTAGGGACTTACCTAGTTACAGAGTCTCTGAGTTACATACTATGTAACTCTGTAATTACATGTGTAGTTACATAGTATGTAGTTAATATGTAGTTACATAATATGTACATGTGTAATACACACGTACATGTAGTTACAGAGGTTACACATGTAACTATGTAACTACATACTACGAAGTTACAAAAAACATGCTTACGTAGTTATAAAAATTACACATGTAATTCTGTAACTAGGTAAGCTCTGATAACTAGGTAAGTCTTCTGAAACTATGTAAGTCTGAACTAGGTATGTCTAGTTACAGAGTTACAAACTTACAAAATCTCTATATAGTTACAGAGTTACATGTGTAACTACATAAGTATGTAATTGCTCATACTTACGTAGTAACATGAATTACATAGTTACGCAGTACACATATAACTCTGTAAGTAAAACAAACTTTTGTAGAGTAAAAACTAGATAATTACATACTTACGTAGTTGTATACTGCGTAAGTATGTACTTACAAATAGACTTTGTAGAGTAAAAACTAGATAATTACATACTTACGCAGTTACACATTTAACTATGTAGTATATTTCATATCTTGTTACATAGTTACAAAAAGAAATACTTACAATTTAAGGCATAAAAAATTATGTACTTACAGAGTTACATATGTAACTGCATAAGTATGTAATTACATACTTACGCAGTACACATGCAACTTTGTAAGATATAATTACGCAATTTTACACTATCGCAAGTGAAACAGACGTTGGGAGGGATAACAAGGGGTTAACGACAATGACCTAAAAATAAATCCTGCATAAATAGAGACTGGACGGCACGAAAATTTTAATAGAGACTTAGAAACAATGTACTAATAATTAATTCTCCTTTTAAAATATTTGGACTGGATCAACCGACACCCAAATGGACGGCCACGTCCCCCACCCCTAAAAAAACACCACAACAGAACTGGCATTTTCGTAATATCGGTGAACCATGGATGGGTTCCTGGTCATCCATCCTCGAGAGCAGCAACGGCTATTTGTTGCGCTTCCCATCACTGCCGACTGCACTGCCATTCCCATCTTTCTCCCTCTCTCTCTCTCTCGTGGAGCCGAGACCAGTGCGAGCTCCCAAAAAGTGGCCAACTTTTCTTTTCCTTATCCGTCTTACCGATGCCCCTGTGGATCTGAGGGGTTCGCCTTGGTCCGCATGCCTGGTGTCCTTCTGGGGATCTTGAGTCTTCCTTCTTCTTCCTCTGCCGGCGGAAGTAGTGGCCGGGCGGCAACCATGACATCTTCAAGAAGAAAACCTCTGCTAAAGTCCACATTCTTCGGGGTGTCCTCTGGGGGGTATTTGATTCTGCACATTTCTCGCTTGGAGGTTGTGTGTTGCTTGGGTTTGCCTGTTTTCTTTTCCTTTTCTGCAAATGGTGTTGACTTGGATCGGCTGTTAGGGTTTTAGGGAGGTCTAACCGTCCCCTCCCCCCCCCCCAACCCTCCTGAAAGGGATAGTTTGTCTTGCCACTCGTCGGTTTTTTCTGTTTTCTGTAAATTTCACGGACTCGTTTCTGCCTAGATTGCTGTTTTCTCTTCGGGTCCGCCAAATGTGGAGTCTATTTCGTGTTTTGGGAGTTTATTCCTTGAAAGTAGTTATTTTCTTGTTGTTCCTAGAATAAGTTGATCAGATGACCTGTTTTTGCTAGAGAGCTCGTTGTTGTGTTCTGAATTACGTAGTAAAGGCTTTTGCTGAGACATTAGTGTTCTGGGTGTCGGGGACATCACTTGCGGTTTTGAATGATCTGTCCTTGTTCACTACCATGAATGCTTTTTCATTCATCCGTTTTGATGCTTGGGGTTGAACACCTCCTGTAGCTATCTTTGTTTATCTCTGGGGTTTCTCAAGAAGGTCTCGTGTTTACAGATGCTCTAGGACGAGCAAAAGGCAAATGACGGTGGCAACAAGAGGTAAATTGCTTTAAATGTTCATTTGTATAGTCCTGTTTCGATAGAAGTGTCAAATTGTTTACTTGTTGAAAATTCTTTCATCATCTGCTTTCCTCTCTTGCTTTCCGCGGAATTAATTTTTTTATGAAAGCATACTTTTACTGTAAAAGGGAAATCAGTGAGCAATTCACGTGAAACTGACCAACTAATTTTCATATGGACTTTTTGCTTCAAGATGCTGACTAGTTTTATGGAATCATGTAATTAAATCCATGGTTTGTGATATTCGGTCCGGTATGTGTGTACCGTGACAGGCATTTTCTGGTCCTGGCATGGTTTAGTACAAACAATGCTTTTTTGTTTTTATAATGGAAACTTAGTGTTTATTGGGCCGAATTGGGGCCAAACCGGACCGATACAGTATGGTACACCTGGTACCTACAGTACCAAGTAAAATCTGATTCGCTGTACAACAGCTCGGCCAGCCGTGATTAAATCTGACTCCAACGCCCATAACATCTATAACTTTTCTTTCTCTCCCCTCCCATTTGATCAGGGATTGAAAAGGAGATCGGGCCTTGCAGTTAGAGGTATGTGAGTAGTTGTTACATTTGTAATTTACTGTGACAGTGTTAAATGAAATGCTGATGGCAGGAGGAAAAAAACTGGTGGCAGAAATAAAGAAGACTGCAAAAAAAACAGCAATGAGGCATGTTTTCCTTACCTTTGTACCATGTCATTCTTAATGTCTTGACAAGTTAGTCTTTTTTTGTGAAACCCTATTTTTTTTACCTTGTGTTCTACTCAATTTTGGTTCTGCACATGTATTAATGTCCTTGCCATTGATGTCATTTTGTATCTTTTCAAATACGAAATTGAGGCTCAGTGGATTTGATATCTTCAGGCTGCCACTAAGATATTGGCTCGTCAGTTGATACGATTGCGGCAGCAAATCACTAATCTGCAAGGTACTCGTTCACAAATCAGAGGTGTTGCAACTCATACACAGGTCAAATTTCTCAACAATTTAATTTGATTTAGCAGTTTCCTGGCCATCTCCCCCATTTCTTTCTGTTATTCATTCCTATGATATTTCTCAGGCAATGTATGCAAGCACTTCCATTTCTGTTGGAATGAAAGGTGCAAGTAAAGCTATGGATGCAATGAACAAAGTACGTACTTGACTTATTCATGCATTTCAAACTGAAGCAGATTTCTGTGAAAAAAACTATGATGTATGCTTAGCATTTCCAGCATTATTTGCATAAATTGAGGTTCACTTCTTTATTCCTTGCTGTCCTTTTTGCTAAATTTCTTGGCATATTTCAGAAAATGGAGCCTGCAAACAGGCCAAGGTGGTGAGAGAATTTCAGAAGCAATCAACACAAATGGACATGACGGTATGAGATTCCTGATAGTCTTTCTAGTCCCTTAGCATGTCAAAATCCTACCTTGGAAATTTTTTGCCTCTACTTTTGTATGGATGCCTTCTGAATTCTTCTACATACCTGATGTGAGAGATCTAAATGAGTGTAACACATATGCTAAGGTGTATACAATTCTTAACTGTGACATGACTAGATCAGTTAAAAGCTCAAGATGATATGATTCACATTCTTGTCAAATTTTCTACGGTCTACTGAATGTTGGTGACAGTAGCTAGATGATGTATTTCATGCCTCTGCATAAGGCATTAACAAGTTTTGCTGAGTGCATCCCTTGTCATGCTTGTTATGTAATTCCAGTACATTGAGTATGTGTGTGAACGTTAATGTGCCCAAATTTTTCAGTGAAAATGCGGGAACTAACATGTTGCTAGGTAATTGCTACAGAATGATCATGATGACAGCTATGACAATGTGATAAGGTTTTGTCAAGAACAAGTTATGCAAATTAGAAATATATAGGAAGATGAAATGATACAATATGGGTGAGTACAAAAGTCTTAGCGAGTACCAGATATTGAGCAAAATATCCCAAACACTGTGCAATGGATAAGAATGTGATAGAAAAGCTACATCGACCAAAATGGGGAAAAAAATAAGGGAGAAAAAGCTTCTCCCACTATACACTTAGGATAGAACCTCAAATAGTAACTTCGTGTTCCATTTGCAAGAAGAACGGTTTTCCTGAGCAAGATTTTTGGTTGCTGTGTCTTGGTGAGAATATTTTTTAACAATTTTAAAATTTTAAATTTATCTTTTTATCTTAGATTTGATTTATTTAAATTTTTATTTATTTATATGGACATGGTCTTGTTTAGTTCATTTGACCTCCCCCACTAACCGCAGTTAGTGTTAATTATATCAGCGCAAGGGCTGAATACCCTTGATTAACCATCAGACAAACCCTTAGCAAAAGAACATAACTCACATTTGCATGAAATGAATTGTGCGTGAAGGAAAACACAGTTGCAGACATGCAATCTATTTTTTTGGTATTTATTTCATTTTATGATTTTTAAATGCATTTTTCTCATTTTTTGGTATTTTAGGATTATTAATTTCATTTATTTAAGCATTTTCGTTATTTATTATTACATTATGATTATGTGAATTAAATTAACATTTTCATTTATTTATTTGATTTAAAAGATGTTTAACTTAAGGTGGTAAAATTGATGTGAAACATAACTTGTTTGTTGATTTTATGTTATTGAAAATTAAATAATAATGTTTGGAAAATATTTCGTTAACGTTTGTCGAAAACTTGGTTGATTTTGGTTAAGAAATTAAGTAGTGCAATGTTTTAAATAAACGTGACACTACGTGAAATAATTCATATGGCGTATGATGGAATGATTAAAAATAGCCCAATAGGCTCATTAAATCACACATGAGAATTTGTCAAATGTCGGCCCAATAAGCACACAATATCTCAATTGATTGTATGGAAATACAAGTCTGGCCCAATAAGCAGTCTCAGGCCTAATAAGAAATCTGGCCCAGTAAGATAAGCCCAATAGACCCTTTTTTATAAACTTGAGAGAAAGAATCGTGCCTTGCACTGATCTTTAGGGCTGCCTTGCAGACCCTTTTCCAGACTGCCTTGCAGTCTTTTTCCCGAAGCCTTGCTCGGGTTTTCTGGCTCAGAAAAAGCTCTCCCTCCCTGGGGCGCCCCAGGGCTCTTATATAGTGGTTGGGCAAAAGACGCCCGCCCGGCCGGAAGGTTTGCGCTCTCCCCGGAGCTCTGCACATTAAATTAGGGGGTTTTACGCAATTTTTAAGTTGCGTATTTGCAGTTTAACCCCTGCTTCTTTCATTTTTGTCTAATTTCCCCTTGCCATTCTTTCTTTGGCCCTTTCCCGGTTTAGCTCTGCGAAACAGAGCAGGGGAGAGGGGAAACCTTCGCGGCCCTCCTCCTCCTTCCTTCCCGACAGCGGCGCAGCTAGGGAGGGGCGGCGCCAGGAACCGGCAGCGGCGGTGGCGAAGGGCGGAGGTACCCGGCGGCGGCGCCGGGCAGCAGCGGCGGCGAAGGGAGGCCGGCGGCGGCCTTGAGCAGCAGCGGCGCGGGCGATGCGGAGGGGGGTGGCCGGCGGCGCCGGCGCTAGATGCAGGCAGGAGCGGCGGCGTGCGGCAGCGGCGCCGGCGAAGAGGAGGCAGCGGCGGCGGCGCTGGGCCCAGGCGGCAGCCGCGGGCAGGGGGACCCTTAGCAGGGACCCAACCTTCTCTCCCTATCTTCTGCAAGCAGCGGCTGAGGAAAGGAGGGGTGACCGGACTTCTACGGGTATCCCTCTCCCCCCTTCTTCATCTTTTTGTCCAAAACACCAAACGGAAGGCCATCGACCCCGTCCATCCCTTTTCTCTATTTTCTTTTTCTTGAATACACCATTTCTGAAATCTTTATCCAGTGGCCATAGCCTTGGTTTAGGATTTGCATGCTGCTATTTTTTTTGGTTCAACAAATGCCCCCCGAGACTGGCGTCCGAGTGAAACATAGGGCGTCTGTCTCGTGTGAATTTTAGCATATATTGTCCTTCAGAGGGTCCATTTCATTGATTCTGCCAATGCATTTCAGCCATTTTAACTCTGTTGAGGTCCATGTTGGAGATGTTACATTTGTGAATTTGATATGTCAGAGCTCGTGACATACTCGCAGTAACTTTCCATTTTTTTTAGACTTGCAGTATCAATGACCATCATATCATGACAACAATACCAAATTTTGCTTCATGCATTGAGAATTGTGACTTTGCTGCAATATTTCTTTTGATATGCTGCTTTATCCTTTCTTTTTCTCATTCTTCTTCAGCGAAAATATGACTTCCTGCTGTTTTGACCTTGCAGAGTTGGATCAAGTACATAACATTGAAGGAAATTGCTCGGAGTTGGAAATCCCAGAGACTCAGCCGGCAGTTTTGCAAACAGAGACTGTTATAACTTCTACAAGAATCGTGCAAGCCATGAATTGGCGTGAGATGACGACCTCGCTTATGCATGGCAGAGCTGTTCGTGCCATTCTCTTGTACATGTGACCTTTTGAGGGCAGGCTGCGTTGGAGCCTAGAGTTGTTTGAGGGATGTTGTTTTTTAGCATCAGTACATTCTATCCATTCATTTTGACTTCTCCTTATTGGGCTATCCCAAGGGCTGTCTTGGGACCAAGACTTTTATTTGATATATACACGTGCTTCTGTGTTCCACCATCAGCATGTGGTCTTTTATTGATAACAGGGGTTTTAAGGCTTCCCAAAAGCCGTGAGGTATTTCATAGAGGATTAGGGCTCCTCTGGGCCATGACATGCTTGTGTTAGAGAATTAAGGCTTCTCTAGGACCATAATTTTGATGAGAGGATTGAGGCTCCCTCGGGCACGTATTTGGTTTGAGAGGATTGAGGCTCCCTCGGGCGCGTATTTGGGTGAGAGGATTGAGGCTCCCTCGGGCACATATTTTGGTTGAGAGGATTGAGGCTCTCTCGGGCGCATATTTGGGTGAGAGGATTGAGGCTCCCTCGGGCGCGTGATTTTGGTTTAGAGGATTGAGGCTCCCTCGGACACGTATTTGGGTGAGAGGATTGAGGCTCCCTCGGGCACGTATTTGGGTGAGAGGATTGAGGCTCCCTCGGACACGTACTTGGGTGAGAGGATTGAGGCTCCTTCGGCACGTATTTTGGTTGAGAGGATTGAGGCTCCTCGGGCACGTGTTTGGTTGAGAGGATTGAGGCTCCCTCGGGCACGTGACTTTGGGTGAGAGGATTGAGGCTCCCTCGGGCACGTGATTGACTTTTGGCTGGTCTTGACGACTTGTTAGCCAAAAGATATAAATTTTGACTTGGCCGGCCATCATGGATAGGGAATGTCCATAACAATACGGCTGAAAGATTTTGCTCTTTCTTCTTCTTCTTTTTTTTTTCTTCTTTTTTTTTGTTCACATTACCAACCTCAGCGCCCTTTCGAGTTTTCGCCAAGATTAGCCCCCTCTAGCTTTTTCCAACACGCCTTGTAGGTTTTCGCGTTGAGGGTTTACCATTTTTGCCTGAGGCGCCCTTTCGGGTTTTCACCTCAACCGGGCTTCAGACCTTTTTGCCCTTGATCCATCACGATGAAGTGGTAGACCAAGTCCGTCGGGGCATTTCCTTTTTAAGCCCCTATTTATTCTATTTTTTTTTTCATTTTTTCTTTTTTATAAAGAATTAAGGCTTCCCTGAGAGCCGTAAGAATTGAAATTTATGTATGGTAGAGAATTAAAGGCTTCCCTGAGAGCCGTGAGAATTTGGATTGGATTTTGGCTGACTTGGCCGACCTTGATGGTGTGTTGGCCAAGGGTTTGGGTTTATGTGCGGTAGGAAATTAAAGGCTTCCCTGAAAGCCGTAGGATTTGAATTTGGATTTTAACTGGGTTGGTCAACCTTGATGGTGTATTGGCCAGAAGCTTGGGTTTATAGTCGGTAGGGAATTAGAGGCTTCCCTGAAAGCCATGGACTGAGAATTTGGATTTGTGTATGGTAGGGAATTAGAGGCTTCCCTGAGAACCATAGATTGAGAATTTGGATTTATGTATGGTAGGGAATTAGGGGCTTCCTGAGAGCGTGAATTGAGAAGTTAGATTTGTGTATGGTAGGAATTAGAGGCTTCCCTGAGAGCCGTGAATATGTTTAGAGGATTGAGGCTCCTCTAGGGCTCGTAATTTGACTTTTGACGGTTCTTGTCGACTTGTTAGCCAAAAGACATGGATTTCAACATTTGACTGGCCTGGACGGCTTGTTAGCCAAGAGGTCTGGATTTTGAGCTTTTTGACTGGCCTTGACGGCTTGTTAACCAAAGAAGCTCGAGATTTGACTTTTGACTGGTCTTGACGACTTGTTAGTCAAAAGACATGAATTTCAACCTTTGACTGGCCTGGACGGCTTGTTAGCCAAGAGGTCTGGATTTTGAACTTTTTTGACTGGCCTTGACGGCTTGTTAACCAAAGAAACTCGAGATTTGACTTTTGACTGGTCTTGACGACTTGTTAGTCAAAAGACATGGATTTCAACCTTTGATGGCCTGGACGCTTGTTAACCAAGAGGTCGGGATTTTGAGCTTTTTGACTGGCCTTGACGGCTTGTTAGCCAAAGAAGCTTGAGATTTGACTTTTGGCTGGCCTTGACGGCTTGTTAGCCAAAAGACATGGGTTTCGACCTTTGACTGGCCTTGGCGGCTTGTTAGCCAAGAGGTCTGGATTTTGAGCTTTTTGACTGGCCTTGACGGCTTGTTAGCCAAAGAAGCTTGAGATTTGGCTTTTGGCTGGCCTGACGGCTTGTTAGCCAAAAGACATGGATTTCGACCTTGACTGGCCTTGACGGCTTGTTAGTCAAAAGACGTGGATTTTGCCTTTGACTGGCCTTGACGGATTGTTAGCCAAGAGGTCTGGATTTTGAGCTTTTTGACTGGCCTTGACGGCTGTTAGCCAAAGAAGCTCGAGATTTGGCTTTTGACTGGTCTTGACGACTTGTTAGCCAAAAGACATGGATTTCAACCTTTGACTGGCCTGGAGGCTTGTTAGCCAAGAGGTCTGGATTTTGAGCTTTTTGACTGGCCTTGACGGCTTGTTAGCCAACGAAGCTCGAGACTGACTTTTGACTGGCCTTGACGGCTTGTTAGCCAAAAGACATGGGTTTCGACCTTTGACTGGCCTTGACGGCTGTTAGCCAAGAGGTCTGGATTTTGAGCTCTTGACTGGCCATGATGGCTTGTTAGTCAAAGAAGCTCGACATTTGACTTTTGAATGGTCTCTTTTTTTTGGAATGAGGGTCTCTTCTTTCTTTTCTTTTTTTTGTTTGGGTTCTCCCTCTCTCTCTTTCTTCGAGCAGAGTTCGAGCTTCCCACATTTCTCATAAAGGCGGAAGGACACAATCATCGTTGTCTCAGTTGTAGCCCCTGGACTTGATTATTCATTTGAATGAACTTAGGGGTGTTTCGTCATTGACAACTCTTCTGTCTTTCCTTTTACAAGGAATGCGGGGGTAACTCGATCTCGTTCTAAGAAAGGTCGAGAGAGTACCCTCATCATCATTTCATTTTTTTTGATATACCAATTGTGATGCCCTTTTGGGTTTCACCACAATTAGCCCTTCTTTCTTTGCCTGCACGCCCTTTCGGATTTTCATGCAGCAGGGTTTCCCATTTTGCCTGAAGCGCTCTTTCGGGTTTTCACCTCAGCTGGGTTTTAGGCATTTTGCCCTTGATTCATTTTAACAGAGGGATGAATCAAGTCTGCCGGGGCACCTCGTTTTAAGCCATTTTCTTTTTTCTTTCCTTATTTTTTCCTTCTATTTTTCATTCATTTAGAAGATCTTGCAACGAGATCATTTCTATGTCTCAGTGTGTACCAAAGTCGGTTCTATCTGTTGCGTTGTGTGGACGTACTCACACTCAAGAGTGTGGTACAGTTTCATGTGTCTGCCATTTAGAGGCCGGAAAACATCACATTTTCTTTTTGGTCGACTACCGTGTAGGCGCCACCTTCAAACACTTTGTCGACCACAAATGGGCCAAGCCAATTGCTGAATTTACTTTGGGTGGGAGGCCATGACGTCCTTTTGCTTGACCATGACAAGATCTCCCCTCATTTGTTTTAGCTCTTTCTTTCACGTCTTTGTCAAAAGCGCGGGACATCCGTGCTTGATAATTTTGAAGTCGTTGGTATGCAACCAAACACTTTTTTCCAAATTTGACAGCTCTTCAAGCCGCCTTTCAATTTCACTCTCCTCGTCCGTAAGGAGCCCGTAGTGGAGAGCTACCCTATAAGATGAGAGCTTGATTTCAACAGGGATGACTACTTCGGTCCATAGACTAGGGAAAAAGGCGAGCATCCTGTAGGAGTTTTGTAGATGTTGCGATAGGCCCATAGAGCTTCATGCATTTTTTCGTCCCAATCGCGCTTTGGCCATTTACCAACTTGACCATGAGCTTGCATAAAGTTTTGTTGAAGGCTTTCTTGGCACGGGCCCATAGGCCTGGCATTGGAGGCAGGTTCGGGCAAACCGCTCGCAATTTGTAAACATGGTTGGCCAATAAAAGCCTTTGCTTTATGTTGATTTTCATTTCTTTTTGAGCCAGATTGGTGGGCTCCACACAGTTCTGCATGTACCTCCCGCATGACCATTTTGGCTTCTTTCGGAGAGAGGCATCTCAGCAGTACCGACTTGTCCTTTTCAGGTGTAAACTTAGTAATGTGTCATTCATCAATTTGTAGGAAGCAACTCTCTGCAGCAATTGCACTCGCTCCCCTCTTTTGTCTGGAGCCAACCATTTTTTTGATCTTGATGATGGGAATACGTCAATCATCTTCTTCTTGACTTTCATTTTCTTCCAATCATTTGCCTCGAAGGTTGTCAAACCATCATGGCGATTTAGGGTGCTTAGAAGCAATCTTCTATTTTTATGGTAATTCCCAGTTCACCTTCCAAGGAAAGTTTAAGGGCAGATGCGAGTTCAGTCAATGCATCAGCCTGAGAGTTTTGACTTCTTCTGACATGTTCTACTTTGAAGTGGTAGGACTTGTCGCTGAGTCTTGTGGCTGCCTCAAAATAGGCTTCAATTCTTCTTTTCGGACTTCAAAAATACCCAACATTTGTCTGACGACTAGCAATGAATCGCCAAACATTTCAATGCATCTTATACCCATTTCCAGAGCGATTTCCAAGCCAAGTATAAGGGCTTCATATTTTGCTTCATTATTTGAGAGGGATTCCATTAGAGCACATGTAGTAGGCATATCCCTTTTCCTGGGGGTCACAAAGACAATTCCCACCCCTGCCATATTGGTGATGTGCCATCAGCCTTGAGAGAAGCTCGGGCGGCCCCATCAAAACATAATTGTCAATATTCAACTTGAGTTTCTTGTGCTTCATAAGTTTCTTGAGCGGGGAGCACCTCCTCATCAATCAATTTTACATTCAGAGGGGAGTCTTCTGGCACTGGATGGGTTGTTAAGCATCTGCCATGCGTTGCCCGCCTTTTTTTTTTTCTTCATTTCTTTTTTTTCTTTTCTTTTTCTCTTTTTTTTTTTCATTTTAAAGCGTAATGCCCCCAGTGATGCACACATAGTCGCAATTAAAGGCTTGCCCTTGATAGGTGCCCCCAGCATAGGAGGATTAAGCAAATATGATTTTGTCAAGGATTTTTGACATTCATCGTCCCATATGAATGGGGCTCCTCTCTTTGTCAGTTATGTAAGGTGATACCTTCCATTCTTGCTCTCAGAAGGATAAGCCTTTTCTTGAATTTCTTTGGGGTTTTGAGCAACCCTATTTCATTTATGGAGAGATCCTCGTCTACCTGGGCATCATTCTCATCCAACCTTGTTTCAATTATTGGAAGCTTTATGGACAATATTGCAACATAGCAGACTGCGGACCTTCCCGTGTCTCCACCGGGACCTCTTGTGTCGTGTGGGGGAAATGACGGTTGCCCCCTGACATTGGTAGGGGTACCACATTGCTTGATGTAGCTTGGTTTTCGTTCGACTTTGAACTTGAGTATTTTGCTTTTGACATATAGCCTTTAATGCTCTGGCATGTCTTTCAGATCTTTGACCATTTCATTCAATTAATAGTGGCATCTTTAGCCAAAATCATTTGGAGGCTGTTTGGGTACATGCTTCCCTTTATAGAACATCATTGGCTGACCTTCAGCATGGTAAGCCAAAAAAGAATTTCAGAGGCTCCAGTGTGTAGACTCCTGAGGGATGCCGTTTGTATGTGATTTAATGGCAGTGATATCCCACTTCTATCATTTGGCTGGTGACATTAGTTCCAAGCTTGACAATGGGCCTATGCGGCTATAATGGCCTCGCTCAGGGTCCTCCAACTGCATACTGAGCTTAATGTTGTTGTTGTTTCTTTATTGACGGTGATTTACCTTTCTTTTTGGAGATCCCCATTATTTCTTTGTCTTTGTTGTCTGTTAATGGGGCATCATTTTGCTAAACCTTTATATGTCTGTGGTGGAGGGAGGATTGTGACATTGTCGCCCATTTCCTGCTCTCATTCATTTTTTTCCCTAGAGGAAGTTGTTCAGCTCCGAGGGGTACAAACCTTTTGCCCCTCCTTAATTGGTGTTTGAGATGGTTTCTCACTCATTGCCGCTGCGGGCATTGGCTTATTTGTTTCAACAGCAGATTCTTCCTCTCTCATTCTTCTTTTGATTTTTTTTTTTTTTTTTCAAGACTGCCAATTCTTGGAGGACTGCTTCTTTTGCTGTTTCCTTAGGTGGGGCGACGCCACCGAGGTATGACTTCTAGGTGCTTTCTTTTGGAGTTTCTTAGGGGCGGCCTCTTGTTTGTATTCATCAGGGTCTAGCTAGCTTTTGCTTGTATAGGACCTTCCACTACCTCCCTCGGGAGTGATGATGCAGCGACTCTGGACAGCTCATCTAGCTATCTAGCCTGCGCCATTTTGTGCTTGGCCTTCATTGGGACCTAGCCTGGGCCATAACATGGATCACGTTGGCAGAGAACGTGAGTTTTGGTGTTGATGTGGCTTTGGTGGATTTACCAAGTGCTCAGCCATGTCAATAATTCCTGCTTGAATTAGCTTTTCTGCCGATTTTTGAACAGATAGCAATTTTCTAGAGCGTGACCCAGCACGCGATGATATAGGCAATAATTGGACTTGTCCACCATTGCTGCTTCTTCTGGACGCTTGGGCTCTGGGAGTGTCATGAGATTCTCTTGGAGACATATGTCCAACAATTCTCGTGTATGCTCCCTGGTAAATGAGTAAGGGGTGTTGAGCCTCTCACTTAAGGTGGGGGCTGATCTTCTTTCTTCTTTCTTTGAATTTAAAGAGGCGGGGGTATCTCCCTTGCCCCCAGCTTTCTTCAGGGCTGCCGAAAAGTCCACGGTATTTACTTCTCGTGACCCGGTATTTTCGTCTTTAGGAGATTTACCCCTTCCATATGAAGAAGTGAGATTTCGGCAAAGAAGATTTCTATCTCTGCCACTGTGCTGTTGAGATGTTCAAATGTCCGGATATTGGCCCCTAGGAGCTTTTCCTTGATTTCTGGCTTCAGACTTCTTTGGCATAGTTTCACCGCATCTTCATGTGCCGGTGGTTGTTCACATTTCATGCTCATGTCACGCCATCTTTTGATGAAGTCCAGAGCAGACTCACTTTTGTTTTGCTTTAGAGATATAAGCTCTGCTAGGGTGACTCTCCTTTCTGTCACTCTGAAGCGTTCATAGAATTTCTTTGCATATCTTCCCAACCAACTATTGAGTCGGGCTTCAACCGGGCATACCATTGAAAAGCTGGCCCAGTAAGTGAGTTTGAAAAGTACTTTAAAAGGTATGACTCTTCAGTTGCCAGTTCTGCCATGCTGCTCATGTAATGAGCTATATGTTCATGAGGTGACCCATCCCCATTGAATTTTGAAATTTAGGGACCTTTGGGTGTTCTATTGGGAGCTTTTTGAAGAGATGGTGTACAGGGTATGGTACCCTGTATAGGTCATAGGTGCAGGCCCCTCATTCTGCTCAGCTATCTTTGCTTCAATCATTTGTTCAATCATGGCCCTCTGAGAGACCATTGTTCTTTCAAATGTAGTATTCATTGCGGCGCATCATGCCTTTGTTCTGCAACATGCACCTCTTGAGTTTCTTCATGGCACGAATTGGGATTCATGAATTCTGCCGGGGTGTGCTTGGTGGCACGTTCCAGGCTGGGGTGCCATTATAGGCAATGCTGGCTGGCTTGCTTGTGAAGTTGCTGAGGTTGCAATATATGTTGTGCCTGTTGCAGAGGCTGTAGTGGCGGCAGTAGTGGCGCTGCCATTCCAATTGTGCATAAGGCTTTCCACATGGCCTTTAGCTTTCGATTTTCTTGCATTACCATTTCTAGATTTGGTGATGAGGATACCCTGATATTAGGGTTTTCAGCTGGTCGACCCTGATCCAGAGGGTGACTTGATGTGGTGGCAATGTCGGCAGCCCCCATGCCTCCTTCATTTTGGTGGTGGTAAGTCCACCTCCACATTTACCGGTCAAGCCAGGCTCGAGCTTGCTCCCTTCTGCGATTAGATATCGTGGGATGCTGTCCATATTTGAGGTTTCTGCCTGGTCAGCTATTGCAGGCAGGGTGATGTTAGAGGCATAGCATGTGTATATGCGCATGCCTTCTTCAGTGATTTGCACTGTTCTTCTTTTCTTCTGCTTAGGGCGTACAGTGGCACCCAGGCGTTGGAAGACTGATTTTCTAGGGACATCATCATCCCTCTTGTGTTCTTCTGACTTGAAATTTTGCCCTGTCTCCGGGCTTGCTTGTCTTCTTTTTGGTAACCCTTCCTTTTAGATCTTCTTTGCAGATCAACGGTAAAGAAGGGTGCATTCTTAGTCGAGACTCTTGGGAAGACTCCCTTGTCTTTCTTGGACTTTTCTTCTCCTGAAGGTTTGCCAGTTTGTTGGGTCCTGCTCCATGACCATTCTTGCATTGCTTCGCCCTACTAGAGACTCTAGGGCCCTTGTCCTTCGAGTTCTTGAGCTTCTTCTTTGGTGACCCACACCTGTCTGACACTAGGTGGGTATATATTTCCTTCTTTTCAACATTGGCTTTGTATTTCTTGAAGCCAAATTTGTCATGTTGATTATCTTGGTTTCAACTTTCATCCATTGCTTCTTCACATCTTTCACTTTGAAACTTGGCTTGTCCTGTCGTATTTTAGGCAGTATGCCGAATTGTTCTTACCAGTACGGTAGCTACATGCCGCCCCGGTATCATTAGGGTTTCACTGCCGTCCAGGCGGATCCGGAGATCGCCAACTCGGACAGTCTTGCCATAACTTGAAATGCCACGTGTTGTGGGCTTCTTGCTAGACTTGCGTCTTCTGTTCTTTCCAACAGTTGGAGTGTTGGTGAAGTTGATAGCATAGGTTGTAAACATTTCTATCAGATTAGCCTCCTGAGCTTGAGGCTCTTCCTTTGCTTTGTTTGCTTCATGGGCCTTGGAAGTGGCAGGTAGTACAGCCGGTATTACGCCCAAGAAGTATGGAGACTCCACCACTGGGGGAAAGGCTCCAAATCTGGTTGGTGCTGTAGGTAGCCATTTCTTATGTGGTCCTAGACCACAAGTGGGCCAAAGACCACACCTGGAGTGTGAGAGTTGCAGCCGCCATTGCAGAGTTATGACCTGCATAAAAAATTGGAATGTGAGTACATCTTATTGTTGGGGTATTGTCTGATGGAGAGATGAAGGGAAGGGAGGTCCCCAGTGGAGTCGCCATCTTTGTGAGAAATTTTTTAACAATTTTAAAATTTTAAAAATTTATCTTTTATCTTTAGATTTGATTTATTTAAATTTTTATTTATATATGGACATGGTCTTGTTTAGTCATTTGACCTCCCCCACTAACCGCAGTTAGTGTTAATTATATCAGCGCAAAGGGCTGAATACCCTTGATTAACCATCAGACAAACCCTTAGCAAAAGAACATAACCACATTTGCATGAAATGAATTGGCTGTGAAGGAAAACACAGTTGCAGACATGCAATCTATTTTATGGTATTTATTTCATTTTTATTGATTTTTAAAGCATTTCTCATTTTTTTTTGGTATTTTAGGATTATTAATTTCATTATTTAAGCATTTTCGTTATTTATTTATTTACATTATGATTATGTGAATTAAATTAACATTTTCATTTATTTATTTGATTTAAAAGGTGTTTAACTTAAGGTGGATTAAAATTGATGTGAAACATAAACGTTTGTTGATTTTATGTTATTGAAAATTAAATAATAATGTTTGGAAAATATTTCGTTAACGTTTGTCGAAAACTGGTTGATTTTGGTTAAGAAATTAAGTAGTGCAATGTTTTAAATAAACGTGACACTACGTGAAATAATTCATATGGCATATGATGGAATGATTAAAAATAGCCCAATAGGCTCATTAAATCACACATGAGAATTTGTCAAATGTCGGCCCAATAAGCACACAATATCTCAATTGATTGTATGGAAATACAAGTCTGGCCCAATAAGCAGTCTCAGGCCTAATAAGAAATCTGGCCCAGTAAGATAAGCCCAATAGACCTTTTTTTTATAAACTTGAGAAAAAGAATCGTGCCTTGCACGATGATCTTTAGGGCTGCCTTGCAGACCCTTTTCCAGACTGCCTTGCAGTCTTTTTCCCGAAGCCTTGCTCGGGTTTTCTGGCTCAGAAAAAGCTCTCCCTCCTGGGGCGCCCCAGGGCTTCTTATATAGGGGTTGGGCAAAAGACGCCCGGCCGGAAGGTTTGCGCTCTCCCCGGAGCTCTGCACATTAAATTAGGGGGTTTTACGCAATTTTTAAGTTGCGTATTTGCAGTTTAACCCCTGCTTCTTCATTTTTGTCTATTCCCCTTGCATTCTTTCTTTGGCCCTTCCCGGTTTAGCTCTGCGAAACAGAGCAGGGGAGAGGGGAAACCTTCGCGGCCCTCCTCCTCCTTCCTTCCCGACGGCGGCGCAGCTAGGAGGGGCGGCGCCAGGAACCGGCAGCGGCGGTGGCGAAGGGCGGAGGTACCGGCGGCGGCGCCGGGCAGCAGCGGCGGCGAAGGGAGGCGGCGGCGGCCTGAGCAGCAGCGGCGCGGGCGAGCGGGGGTGGCCGGCGGCGCCGGCGCTAGATGCAGGAGCAGGAGCGGCGGCGTGCGGCAGCGGCGCCGGCGAAGGGAGGAGGCAGCGGCGGCGCGCTGGGCCAGGCGGCAGCCGCGGGCAGGGGGACCCTTAGCAGGGACCCCAACTTCTCTCCCTATCTTCTGCAAGCAGCGGCTGAGGAAGAGAGGGTGACCGGACTTCTACGGGTATCCCTCTCCCCCCTTCTTCATCTTTTTGTCCAAAACACCAAACGTAAGGCCATCGACCCCGTCCATCCCTTTTCTCTATTTTCCTTTTCTTGAATACAACAATTTCTGAAATCTTTATCCAGTGGCCATAGCCTTGGTTTAGGATTTGCATGCTGCTATTTTTTTGGTTCAACACTTGGCTACTTGTTTTTTCCTTACGAACTCCATGCAGAACTTTTGATATTGAGAAAACACTTGCACCCACACAGGCGGGTACTTGTCCTACTAGATTGCCTCTGCTGGATTGCCCAGAGGCAATCCAGCAAGGCCATGTGGCATCCACGTCACATCCAACTGCAGGGGAATCCATCAAGATCACATGGCATCCACGTCACATCCAACTGCAGGGGTAGCAGGGCAGAGGCAGCAGCCGCCACAGTGACAGCAGTGGTGCTGCTTGTTGGATTGCCTCCAGCAAGGCACTACCTGCCTGTGTGGGTATATTAGTGTTCTTTAATATTGTGTTCCATTCAAGTACTTAAAGTAGGCGCTAGAAGATCCTTGTTTTCTGCTTGTAAATGATCTCATTGCGATGGTCTTTGTGAATTTTGCCCTTTGATAACAAGATTATTTTGAAAGAGAACAACTTCTCATCACCGGCATTAATGGCTAAACAAAAAAAGATATCAAAGTGGGAATGTTCATTGCAACTACCTTACTTGTGTCTGCTCTCCTTGCAGATTGAGATGATGTCTGAGGCAATTGATGAAACTTTGGACAAAGATGAGGCTGAAGAAGAAACAGAAGAGCTTACCAACCAGGCAATTTACTGTTCATATTAGTTGAGATTTACTATATAAATTTAGCCAACTTGCTTGCTTGCCCCTATCAGCCAGCAATTGAGTGAAATCGTGCAGTCTAATACCCATTCCTTTTGTTCATTTAATTCTTTGATGTTATACACTGTTTCTCTATTATGGTTCCTCATTTCCCCAGGGCTTGATGAATTGGTGTGGATATTGCTTCACAGGTAACATTAATTTGCCACGTCTTCTAAGTTCAATAGTTTTAAGTAATAATTAAGGACGATTGACTTACACTGAATCACCTGGGGCTTCTGCAGTATCATCTGCCCCTAAAGGTCGGATTGCAACATCAAAGAAAGTTGAGATGTACTGAGGTATAAACTTTATGTTATCTGCAGCAGGACTTTAATATCTTAACTTATGTTGGTTTAGTAATTTACACTCAAACTTGGAAAAGAAACAGAGAGTTTAAGAAGGTGATGCAACACAGGAAGTTGCTAATTGATTTTGAGTCATCTTTGCTGCAAACCCAGGTTGCAGTTTAGTTACAAGCGGAGGCCCATCTCCTTTCTTTGCCCCTCTAGTCACATCAGTCCCCATATAAGTCTGGTGACCATGTCTTCTCTCCACCCTCATGTCACATTGCCCCTCGAGTCACATCAGCCCCATATAAGTCTGGTGACCATGTGACGTGAATGAGGGTGGCTAAATCAAAGTTTTTATTATGTTGTATTTGGCTCATTAAAAGACCTAATGGTTGTAATTTTATTGGCTTACAAATTCCTAGGGTCATTAAAATAATTAAGTTTAAGTCCTTTGGGTTTCATAAGACTTAAGTAAGGTCTTTATTTAAGAGTCTTTTATATTTTCTTACATATTTTGATATTTGGGTCTTTAGTTATTTGGGCCCATGGGCCTATAGGAGTTGGGCCACTTTTGGAAGTCCTTAGGTTACCCCTTTCATAAAGGGGTATTTTGGTCTTTGGTGTCTGTGAGGAGGGCCACTCCTCTTTAAATGTACATGTAACCTCCACTTTTGGGGATTGAATGCAAAAGAAAAAAAAATGAAGCTTGTTGGCCTAGGCGGCTTGTGTGAGGGTAAGTCCCTTTCGTCTTCTTCCTCCCCTTCCCTCCCTTCGTCTGAGCCTCAACATCTTCCTTCGTTGCTCTCTCTCTTCTCCCCTTCTCTTCCCACGGTCCCGCATCAACTTGGTATCAGAGCATATCTCGATTTTGTCCCTCTTCTCCCTCACGACCTCTGCCCTAGTCTTCTTCCTCTTTTCTTTCTTCCACACGCCGCGACCTCCCTGTGCCGCAAAATCGCCTCCTCTCTCTCTTGCCTTGCGTGACTCTCCCTCCCCACGTCCTCTCTTCCTTGCACCCCTCCCTCACACATAACTCTCTCTCTCTCACCCTTGTGCCTCTCTCTCTCTCACCAGCGAGCCCCTCTCCCGCGACGTCGCGCCCTCACTGACCCCCCCCCCCCCCCCGAACAGCCCCACTACGCCAGACCCTCTCCCCCCCCCCTTTTGGCGCCCTCTCTCCTACCCATCTCCCTCTTTCGCGCTCTCTCAGCTTCATCGAGAAGAAAAAAAAAAAAGAGAAGAAGAAGAGGGAGGAGGCTCCGCTGTTGCTATCAGAGCCTCCGCTGTCGCTGCCACGAGACCCGCACCCCCGTCGTCGCGGGCCTCCCTTTTCTCTCCCTCTCTCTCTGGCTTCTCCCGCGCGAGGGTTGGAGAGAAGGAGGGAAGGAGGAGCCCGACCCCCTTTAAGGTGGACCGAGTCAACCCGGAGGCAGTTCACTACAGTGACCGTCCGCTACAGTGTCGGGCGGTGCATCAGAAGATCTCTTACTTCGCACCGCCAGCATTGGGGCCTCATCTATGCTCTCGATTCATATGATATTGTGTCATTGATTTCTCACAGTGACGCCAACTCGACTAGTGTGCTGGCATC
>JACBKR010003147.1:0-30695 GCA_014218235.1 Colocasia esculenta
AAGCCGCTGCCATATTATTCTTTAGCAACGGCTTTAAAAAGCCGCTACCATATAATTGTATGGCGGCGGATAATAGCCGCTGCCATATGTATTAATTTTAGTATATAACATACGAAGAAATAATATATTTACTACTTGCATCAATATATTTATTTTTTATAATTATAAATAGGATAAATTAATTAAAAATCCCTATCAGATATTTGACTTAGTTTTTAGTCCTTGACAGAGTTGTAACTCATTACAGTAAGTGTTATCCCATGTTATAGTATGCGTTAAGTTATGTTACAGTAAGGACCTCCCTATTACAATCAGGAACTCCTAATTAATTTGCCCTTATAAATATTACTATATCTATTAATATATTACATATCTTGTGATGATATCAAGTAATTGTGTATCTACACCTAAAGAGCAAGTGTCGGCACCAAAAGAGGACGAGAATTTTAGGGAATTTTAAAATCAGTCGGTTGAATTTGATACATATTTAAAAACTGACCATTTTATGATCTCTAGTTGAATTATCATTATGACTTATGCGGTCTATATAAATCTACTCATGTTGTAAGATCAATTGATCATCATTCAATAATAAATAAGTAAATTGAATAAATATTTACTTCTAAGAATAATTTATTATATATATATTAAATTAAATATTTATGTAAATTAACTCACTAATCTAGAAATATATATAAACACATATGTATATATGTTCACTAAATTTGTGTATATTTATATTTATAAGTTAGTGACACATATATATTTATATTTGAGATTACAAGTATATATATCTAGCACAAATATACATATATATTATAAATATAAAAAACATATGTACATATCAATCACTAAACTAAAATAAGGTATTATTAAAAAAATTATATGTTTTATATATTTCTTATTTGTAGTTTTTTTTAATTTTAATAAATGAATAAAATTAAATTTTTATATTTGTCAGTGCCTTGCTACAGTTATTCACTGCTGACTAATACTGTCAGCTGCTTCTTTTAGTCGCAAACATTTAATGTATATCAGCAGTTTTTAGAACCGTAGACATAACATCTATATGTCAGCGATTAATATAGTCGCGGAAGACTATATGTCCGTGGTCGGCCAAGGCCTTAACTTCACATTTATCTGCGGTTATGTTTTATCCGCTGACGTATGCTAAACTTTTGTCAGCGAGTTGTATTAACCGCAGATAAAATATTTTTATGGTAGCAATCTATTATAGCCGCTGCTTTATATCTGTTTTGTCCTTAATTTTCAACCACGGATATTTAGTCGTTGATAAATGTGATTCTTTTGTAATGCATGTGTCCTCCAACGTAATTATATATCGTTGCTGTTCGTTTCCTGCCGAATATAATTTTGCAGACACAAGTCCATAAGAAACGCGCAAACGCGAGGGCCCTGGAATTATTTGTTCTGCCAACTTCTCCCGAATTTCTGCCTAAATTAACACTTGGCAGCTTCTTCAGATCCGAGTACGTGCGTCCAGTATATAAGTTTGCTGCCATGGAGTAGCCCAGAACCACCATCACACACTCGGTGCCCGGCTCTCATCCCTTTACCATAACCTGTGCCTCTCTTGCCACAAGTATCGAGTTAACAAGATGGGGGCCGGCGGCTGGGGCTACGCTGCTCTGTTTGTGCTGTTCTTCCTGGCCGTTGCAGTGGAGATGGCCGCCGGCATAACAAACTACAAGACTTGCCCATCGATTGTGTGTGCGCTAAGAAGAAAATTTCCTGCCCCTCGCAGTGCCCTTACTTCAGCCCCGCCTCGTCTGGCGCCAAGTACTGTCAGATCGACTGCTACTCCCCAACGTGTGAGGGCGTCTGCAAGAGTAAGTGCACATATATCTCCGTAATGTTCCCTTCACGGTGTCTTCTAATTCACAATCTCTCACATCCTCAACAGCCAGTCGCTCGTGGATCTTAATACCATTTGAATAATCCAGAGTTCCGACAACCTTATCTAAAGTGCACATAATTCTAGAATTATTAATGCCAGGGTCCCGCGAGCTTAGGAGTAGTGCTTTGACATATTTAAATTCTAACCTAATTCGATTGTAACTAATTCTAGCATTTCATTGACTTTTATTGCATGCATATCTAAAGAGAGAAAGTGTATCAATATAATAAAGCTATGACTTGGGTCACCCCAACCGGGTTTACTTAACTCACTTTGTCCACTCCATACAAACCTTCTATGTTGCCCAACTTACCCCGGATATTTTTGTTTTGGTAGACATTCTGACAGAATTTTGCCGGCCATGAGGGCATGCTTGCTACTAAATACATATGTTTAGATACATGGACATACAAATAAATACAAACATATAAGGTAGATTTTTGTGCAATTTCACTTTTAGCAGGAGCAGATGTATATACATGCCCAAGAAATTCGCTCTACCAAGATATCCTTTTTCTACTCCGTCCTCCAGTACGTATTCTCAGTAATGTGCGTGGTGACGAAACTTAATTGTTGAGCAATAATGAGCAATGTCTGTCGATTCCCTTTGTCCTTGCATTCTTCAGCACACAGTTGCAGCAACAAAGGCTCCGGCTGCAAGGACCCGCGCTTCATCGGAGGCGATGGCGTGGTGTTCTACTTCCACGGAAGGAAAGACCAGCACTTTACCCTCGTCTCCGATCCCCGCTTCCAGATCAATGCCCGATTCATTGGCCTCCGCCCAACAGGAAGGGCTCGTGACTTCACCTGGATCCAAGCTCTCGGCTTCATGTTTGGTTCCCACAAGTTCACCGTCGAGACTGCCCGAGCTGAGCATTGGGACGACACAGTGGACCACCTCCAGCTTTCTTACGATGGTGAATCCTTGGAACTCCCACAAGGTCATAGGTCCTCTTGGAGCTCTCCTGACATGGAGTTGACAGTGGAGAGGATAGGGAGAACCAACAACATTACGGTAAAGTTGAAGAATGGTCGAAGCAGCCATCCATGTGGTTCCAGTGACGGAGGAAGACGACAGGATCCACAAGTACCAAATACCCTCTGATGATTGCTTTGCCCACCTGGACGTGCAGTTCAATTTTTATGGAACGTCCTCGGCGATGGAAGGGGTCCTCGGTAGGACTTACCAGCCAGGCTACATGAACCCGGCGAAGCCTGGGGTGGCGATGCAGTGCTTGGCGGAGCGACAAGTACTGGACACCTTCTCTGGTGTCTACACAGTGCAACTCGTGTGTGTTCGCTCCGACAGGCGCAGATGCGAGTGTGATGCTTCAGGTAGCAGAGAATTAGATGGAGTCATCGGCACCTTCTACATGCATCGGAACTATTTATGATAAATACTTGTCTGTGTGCTTCAATCTGGTCTGTTTGATGTAATATGAGAATGTATCGTGTTGTACTGTTGAAAGTATTTGAGATGAATAAATGCTATTTAAGTATGATGAGAAATAAGAGTGAGAAAATGAGAAAAGTTGCATTAGTTTCTTACTGGTATGTCTGATAATAACTTATGATATAGTCCTAAAGATGTTTGACATTTATAACTTTGGTAGCAAAAACGAAATGAAAATACTTCGGAACAACCTGCAAATGCTCTTCGATCGGGTTGCTCATATAACAACAAAAAATCTATGGAGGGGTAGAGCTGGCCCACTCACTAGCTAAGACCCGCTCACCTAGTCCATTAAGACGAGGGAATGGGGGCTGCACTCAACCATTATCGCCCCCTTTGCGGTGGGCCCATCGGAAAGAAAGACATGGATCCGACTAGTTAAACCCAATCTCCTCAGCCCCTTCGACCATTGCCACTTAGTCTAATAAGTAGGCGAAAATGACCCTTAGGCTGGTCATCCCTAGATGATTCTCCACTAGCTAAAGGCTAAGTTCACGCCTCTTGAGCCACAAAAGATATGCGCCTATAGCACCAAAAAGACGACAGCACCCATTGCAAGGCACATCTCCGTGGGAGGAAGACTTGACTATAGGCTTTGTAGCAAGTGATTGCCCTGTTGGGTGGTATAATGGAAAGCTCATGGATGAATTTTCCTTGAGGATTGAATGTAAGAGTCTGACATGGTAAGATCTAACTCAAGATAAAAATCCTTTTGCCTTTTTTGTGTGTTTGCTTCCATCGTTCTTCAGATCTCTATTCTGCTAGTTTATTTATCACTTTATTTTTAATCTACCTATATTACGATTTAGACCAATTCTCCTTTCGTCTAGGTCTCCATAATGGGGACATGAGCATCAGAGGGTTCTTTAGTAGGATCACTCTAGAGACCTCATGACCACCTATTTAATTTGTAGGTGCTAGTGACATTTCATCATCAATAAATCTAAGAGCTCAAGGAGATCGGACGGTGGGAGCTCGTCGACTGCTTTTCTCTACAACATCTAATTAGTATCACAACCTTTATCCTTTTTTCTCATCTCAAGCAAATTTGCATTGGAAGGCTTTCCGGAATATATCTTATTAAGAGTTGATATATGAAAATTTCTTTTTTGATTTATTTTTACATTACTTACATCATATTTAATAATTTCAAGGTACTCGGCCATTTATTGAAAATATTCTTAGTGCCATCACATGGTTGTTGCCCAAGCTATAGAGACCTAGAGGGGGGTGAATAAATCTTGATCATGATATTTACTATAAACGTTGATTTAACAAGTTATAAACCTTGACAAACTAAATAGTAAGAGTCACACATAAATTTCGATAGTTTACAGAACTTAAATGAGAGGGCTGGAAGAATTGAACAACCACAGAAGCAAAAGAGCGAACACACATGCATGCAAGGCACAATGATTTATCTTGGTTTGGTGTTGATCCACTCAACACCTACGTTCAATCCTCAAGGACAAACACCTTGAAATTTTTACTAACTAGTTGAAGCCCCAGCCAAGTGATACAGCCTGGGTACAACCTCTAGTAGTTTAAAAACCACACCTGAACTCTTCAGGTCTTCTCCATCAATGGAGGAAACACATGTAGGATCGATATGTGGAAGGATAAGATCTAGAAGGGGGGTTGAATAGATCTTACCCAATTAATGCGGAAGCTTAGTAATTAAAAATTACTTCTAATCAGAGATCTATTCACATAGACAATTTGTTTATCTAAGGGTGAGTGTGTGTGGAAGATGTGTGAAGCAATTCAACAATTAGTGTGAGTTCGAAATCCTATGCAAGCATCTAGCGAAGACAAGCAGATCAAACCACTGCACAAAGGATTTTTAGGTGGTTCGAAAATCACACCAGTGATTCCTCATCCACCCCTCACACAGTGAGGCTCACTACTCAAAAGAGTACAACTCATACTGGAGCTTGACAACTCCAACACACTTGAGTTAGACAACTCACACACCAACTCTAGAGCACAACCGCTCCAGAAACTGAGCACACTTGCTCAAAAACACACAGAGTAGTTCAACTCAACACAACTGAGCACAATAGCTCCCAAACCACAAGCTAGATTAAGATCAACATAAATCAGATCATCTAGCAATGATCTGATTCAAGACAGATTCATTCACAGAGACTTATGCAACACTTTATGCACAATTCCCATGGATGAATCAGAGAGCACTTTCAGAGTTAAGAGAATTAGATACAGAGTATGTTCTTCAATGAAGATCCCTTGCAGAAGGTTGAATTGAGGAGATTTGTTGATGCTTTGAGTCACTGGGCGATGCTCTACTTCAATTGCTTCTGAGTCGCCTTCAGATTCTCCTCAATTGCTGGCTTCTGCTGGATCTGCTCCTTTGAGAGGTGCTTCAGCTCCTCTCCAAAGCTCTCCTTCAATCTCTTGTGATGTCAAGGGATGGAGATGGATCACCACAGCAACAACAGGAGTAGGAGCGGGAGATTCTTCTTTTCGCCGCCAAAAGCTCTTGCTGGAATATTCTGGAGGTCTCTCTCTGGCTTGGGGGCCAATTGGTGAGGTATATATAGCCCTACATGTCCAATGGTACCCTTGGAGTGCGTGGGCACATGATCCAAGACGGGTTCCATTGAACCCTAGGCAGCCACATGTCCAGATAGATCATAAGTTGAGATTTCAGTCGGAGTGTGTCGACACTACCACTGAGTGTGTCGACACACTGTCCCCTTGTGCAAAATGGGTCTTCTGGAAGCTGGGTCTAGTGTTGACACGACCACTGACTGTGTCGACACACTGTCCAAGTCAGACAAATGGATCTCCTGAAGCTGGGTCTAGTGTCGACACGACCATGGACTATGTCGACACACTTGACCCTGTCTTCATGAAAATGCTTCAGGGACTATGACCCAGTGTCGACACCATCAATGGGTGTGTCGACACTACCATGATAAAACCTGTATATCCCTGAAAATTTAACACATAAGACATTAGTACAAGGTATTATCATCAAAGTATGAGGTGTAAAGTATTGAAACATGCTTTTTGAGCATTGTTATTACATAAATGATGTATGTAACATGTTCCACCCATTAAACATTAAAATCACAACATGTCATCATCAAAACTATGAGGAGAAATACATCAAAACCACACTCAACCCAACATTCTCCCCCTTTTGATGATGGCAACATTAAGTCAACATGAAATTTTTTTTTCTTAAGGATGTGATTTAAGCCATTCTTTAACAGAATCCAAGCACATACACTGAATGACAATGAACAATGAATTTCAACAACTTCATTAACTTCATCAAATGCCATTGAAAAGATTTAACAACATATGACAAATATCACAACCAGAACAAATGTTACTAACAACCATGTCTTTCCAAAATGAACCATACAAGATATGACATTTACATCCAAAAGTATTTGCAGACAAGCTTCCTTTCACAATATAACAAACCTTCTCCCCCTTTGACATCATCAAAACAAGACATCATCAAGAAATGGAGGTGGAGGTGGAGGAGGGATAGGAAGTAACATAGACTCTATAGACTTCATCCTGGTCTCCATAGCAGATAAGTTTGATCTCAGCTGAGTTTGCATGGTTGCCAGACGAGTATGCAGTAGTTCTTCCATTCGTTGAGAGTTGTCATACATGTAGGCTTGAAAGGAACTGAAATCAGCTGACACAGGTTGGGAGGCTAAAGCAGAACTTGCAACAGTGCCATGTCTGTTAAAATTGCGAAGCTCACTTTTGAGAGTTGTCATTTCTTCATCAACATGGGTAACAGGTTCTTCATACCTTCCATATCATCAATAGGTGAGCAAATGAGAGTCTAGTCTTTGACACTTGAGAAATAGTTTCCTGACTATTGAATAGACCTTTCTGAGTATTATCTAAAATCCCTTGAAGAACTACTTCAAGCTTGTCTTGTAGATCTTTCAGTTGGCCACAACTATCTCCTAAGGTGCCAATGAGCCTGTTGAATCTATGTGTGGCATGTTCTGCTAACTCTTTCTGCTTGATGAACTGACCATTGACTGTATTTTCCAACCTTTGAATATGAAGCTCAAAATTGTCTGCCATTTTTTGTATAGAAGATATGATAGTGTCAAACTTGTCTTCAAGAAATGTATACAACTCTGGTGGAACAGAAGGTCCACCAGTTGAAGTAGAGGCTGAACCAGTAATGGAGGAAAGGAGGATGGAGGATCCACATCAGGAGGTAGAGGAGAAGAACCATGTAGTGTGGGTAAGTGAGGTGTATCCTGAGGAACTGCAACCTCAGATGAGAGCTGAACCTCTTGATCAGGCTGTGGAGACTGAGCAGCAGGTGGAAGATCCTCTCCTTCAGGTGCAGCAGGTGGAAGATCCTCTCCTTCAGGTGCAGCAGGTGCCTCAATAACTGGTCCCCTACTGATTTGATCACCCTCAATCCGAAAACCCATAAATTTTTGCAAGTGTTTCAGAAAGTAAATATTAGATTTTGGAATGGACTGAACTCGCTCATTTTCAAAAGACCAACACCAAAGTGTTCAAATACAGCAGTCAGGTGAGCAGCATAGGGCAGTGATCTATGAAGATCCTTTCGAGTTGTTTCTGACAGAATTTGTCAACTGATCACATGCAAATAACTTTGATATCATTTTCATGCAGTAGATGACAAACCTCTGAATATCTGTGAGTCTGTCCCTTCCCCACCCTGTGGGGTGATAATTGTGTGCGAATGTGATGAATCAACCTAAGAATGGGTGGGAAGGTGTTTGTGTTGAACCTAGTGACATAGGTTTGCCTGGAGTCTGATGCATCATTAGGGAGACCAGTGAGTAAAGTATATGCTTCATGCAAATCAAATGCAAATGCATGATAGTCTTCTCCCTCATCAGGAACTTTAAACAATGTAGAAGCTAGCTCAGTGGATAAGAAAATGGAGACCTCTTTCACTTCAGACTGATAACCCTCTGGCAGAATAGTCAAGTTCATATAAAACTCTTGCACCAGTCTAGGATAAAAGGTGCAAAATTTAGAGATAAATGGCAGCCAGTGTAACGTCGCGTGTCTTTCGGATCCATGCGGATCATGTTGTGTTGGGTTGTGTCGGCCGTTGTGAGGCAATGTGAGCTAGTTGTATGGAATGTGTAATGTGAATGTGTGGTTTGAGCAGGTGAAGAGCAGGGTTGGTCCTGAAATGAAACAGGACTTGCTGCTGTTCAGTTGAAGTTGGCGGCCAGGGGTGGCCGTTGACTGGTTGGCGTCCAGGTTAGTGGACGTTGACTTCTTGAACTTGGCGGCAGTAGATGTGGACGCTAAGGGTGGCGGTTGCTGGGCGGCATGGGGGTTGACGCCAACCTGAGAATTCTGCAGGTTATAGGCTCACCCGAGGGCAGCTCTCTCAGCTCACTCTCTTCCCCTCTTGCCCCAGCTTCGCGCTCGGTGTTTCTGAAGCTTCTAACAGTACCGAGGAGTAGTTGGACGATCGTAGAACGCGTGGCGTCGTCGAATTGCGCAAGGAAACGCCGTATCGTGGTGCAATTCCCGTAGGAGCTCGCGGGGGCTCGGCATGAACCGGGAGATTACGGGAGATTCTAGCGCATTCTGAGGTAGGGGATGAACCCATTTAGCTCCGTAGAACATTAAAACACATCATAACCACCTGAACCAGCATGATAATGCATGTTTGGATAAGTTGCACCATATGGGGATAATGGGTAGTTTGAGTAGTTTATGTATGAAGCATGTTGTAATGGTTGTATGGGTTCTGGCATGCTGTAGGAACTACATTTGCATGTTTTTCTGTAGTTAGAACGGTTAGAAACCCCGCAAACCGGATTAGGGTTTCTGCAGGTTTATGGTCGGAGAACTTGGCGTCAACATCGTTTGTCGCCAAGCTCCTCAGCCAGGATGTTAACGGCCAGGTCCCTTGTCGTTGACTTGATGTAAGCGGCAGTCGATGTTGCCGCCTACTGTGGTTATAAACATAAATGACTGATTTCAGCATTTATCGATAATGCATGTGTGTTGACACATGAGGTGCACTGAGTGCACTTGGTTCTCGTGTTTAGCATACAAGGTATGCAGTTAGTTGCTTACTTCAGTGACTGCGTATTGTTTACGCAAGTCAGTGGTTCACGTGTAGTGGACCAGTTACTTGTGGTTTACGTGAGATTTCACGTGGTTTGTGTGTGACGTGCACGTGGTTTTGTGTACGTGGCGAGTAGTACGACGCCTACGTGGTTACCTCTCCAGTTGGGTGCCCCAGGTTCTTTGTGAGCCAGGCTGTTAGCTCGGGGCTTTGTTCCGGTACTTGTGTTGTACCGTCGAGGTCTGTGTCGTCTGACCTGGACACCCTCACTCCTGTGTGAGTTGTACATCCGGCTGAGGGAAAGACGACAGTGGGACAGTGACACTTGAGTTTGTTTTTAGTCACTTGTAGCGCGCTGTAGTTGGGGGTACGGACACCAGTAGTTGACACTGGTCCCCAGCTAGTCCTTTTCCAGTGCCTCACTCTAGAGAGCCCGGGCCAGGGTCTCCTGAGGTGCCAGGCATGGGCCTGTGACCGTGTGGTCTGCAGGTGGTGGTGTTTAGTTGGTCTCCACAGTTGCTTGACCTTTTTACGTGGGCGGCAGCTGGACCTTTCGTCCGTGGCTGTGAGACTGAGAGGTAGACCTGTGTTAGTTGTCCGAGTCAGTTTCTGGTGTCGCGAACCAGTTCACGTGGCTCATGTTGGCTGTCTCTACTTTAGCTTGTACACCTGTACTGGTTTGCCGTTTAATTATTACTGTTGTTTCTCGTAGTCGGCAGACGGTGAGTACTTTTACAACTTTACTTACCTGCTTAGCTGTTCTATAAATTGTTGGTATTGTTTACTGCTTTGGTACCTGTGGTGTTTGGTTTGCTCGGTTTTGGGGGAGTTCCCTACTGAGCCAGTGACTAGAGAGGCTCACCCCTACCCCCACAGGTGAGGGCGAGGAGGACGTTTCTCGTCCGGCGTCCAGTTCAGGGCCGCGTCGTAGAGGTGCAGGGTCAGTATCTCCAGCGGTGTAGTCCCAGCTGTGTAGTTCTTCCAGCAGTGTAGCTTTTAGTTGTTTACTTTCTTCTGTTGTACCTCGGGGTATGCCCCAGGCTCTTGTACCTCTTTTCAGTTTTTGTGGAAATTTGGCTATGTAAAACTGTGAAATATATATGAAATGTGGTGTGTTCCTTTATGTTTACACGGACTGTGGTTTGGTATCCCTTGCGAGGCTTCGGCCCGTTCGCGGGAGGCGGACTCGGATCAAGTACGTTATCGGTTTAACGGGCTTGGCCGAGGCGTTCCGTCACAGCCAGCCTTGAAACTTGAAGAATTAAAGACATCAGGGAATGCACTGGCAAATTGTCATCATCCAAATCAACAACGCATGGCTTGAGAATAGGTTTTCCTCCAGTGATCAGTTTGGAAGGTGTAGCCTCAGACGAATTAGAAGACCCAGATGCGGTGAAGGAGGATTCCTCTAAAGTATCGACTAGAATCTTCCTTCGAGGATGACGAGTCACTCTAACAGATTTGCCATGACTAGAAGAAGACAACCTACCTCACTTGGAGGGAGTAGGAGAGGGTGATGACAGACCGTTGCTGAGCCGGATCATGGCGGCGCTTACTCCTTCTTTCCGTGGGGGGTTCGTCAATAACACCCCAGGGGCAGTAGCCCTAGATCTTGTGCCCGCTTTGGTGTCTGCATGGGAGGCATCATAGCAAGGAGAGATGAGAGGTAGAGGAAGGGAAGGAGGAAGAGATGGCGGGAACAAGAGGAATCGCCTGGCTATGGGGGTATGAAATGGGGCCTGCGTTGACCTATGCAAAAGGGCATATAAAAGGTCCTACGCAAGAGATGATGTAAGGCCCTCGAATTTTGTTGCTTTATTTCATGTGTGGATTATTCATGTTTGTGTGTAACTTGTATATGCATATGTAAATATCTACGTATGTACTAGCTAGTGATACTTATGTGTGCATCTTTGAATAGGTTATAAATATTGTATGTTTGCATGTGTGATGGTGTGTATACTATACCACATATATTGCATGTATACATATATATATACATCGTACGCATGGTTTCTGCATGTTTTTAAGTTCTGGCCGAAGGGCCAATTGGCGTCAACAGGGTGGACGTCCATGGTGGTAAACGTCCATATCGTTGGATGCTAATACTTAAATAACGACCATGGATGTGGACGTTAATATCTCTGACCTGCATGCGTTGCAGACCCCGAAATTCCGGGGGCAAGCAAGCCCAACCATTGGGGAGAAGTCCCCAACGGCTATCAGACATCCCATCACATCCTCTGAAATATCCCAAACCCCTCTCCTATAAACTAAACCCTTTCTGCACCAGAAAGAGCCTCTCTTGACTTTTCAAGGAGGAGAAACCTTAGCTCAAAAATTGGAGGAAAACTGAACTTGGCAAGCTTGAATCCGGCAACTGAAGGCTTCTCCCGGCGATCCACTGCTACTAGGAGGAAGTCTGGACATTGGGGAAGGCTTCCCCAACACTGGACTGAAGATTGCATCGACTTAGAACCTAGAGGAGAGCCCTTTTGGAGGCTTCTTGGGACTGCCCAGGGAGAGCTTCAACGACACCTTTGATCCCTTTGGAGACTTATTAAGAGGCAAGTAACCCATCCACGTGGTGCGTGTGTGTATCCAGTAGGTCCTAGGCATTTTTATGGATTTTTATCGTGTCCTGGATCCTCACATTCCTCTGTTATCTGGAGCTCGGTCTGTGTTTTTGCACAGACAGGAACTTGACGTCAAGTCCTCTGCCGTCAAGATCTCCAGTCAGTGGCCAGCGATCTTGCCGTCAATCTCCTTGAACGGCCAGACACTGCCGTTAATTTCTTCAGTGCAGAATAGTAAATTGTTCTGCCTTATATAATTATTTTTCGGACTTTGACGCATGAGGATATAATGTAATTTTTATATTTATGTTAAATAGATAAGGTGATGTGTGTGGAATTTTCTGTACTTTTCTGTGGATGGCATAAATTGTTAGATTTATTGAAACACATGTTGGAAAAATGGATATGCATGTTCACCTACTGTCTACATGATTCCTGAGGAATTAAATGCCCTATATTTTTTTATACCATGTGTATATGTGTCAGTCCATACCTTGCAAATTTGAGAATTTGTTCATGTTCGTGTGATTTACAGTAATTTCTGCAATGGAAATAGAAAGCATGTGTAGGATTTTCAAAAATCCACAGTAAATTGTATGTTGTGTAATAAATTCGGGAACATTTTTTGTAACAATGTGTATGATAGATTCAGATATGTGAAATGTCAAATATGAGATTTCATGTTATGTTCCATGATAAATTGAATTCTGAATGACATGAGATTGAATGTTTTGATTTCTGTAAATGTAAATCTGACTCAGAAAAATATGAAAATTTGCATGTGTGGTCATAAACTCTGGAGCTGGCTTAAGCCATGCCCGTACCACCAAACACTTATTCTCCTGCAAACAGTGTGTGGTTAAATTTTCATGTGATTTGGATAACAAAAAAGGCATTATGAGATTTCCATGTGAAAACGAGTGATTAATGCATGTTATCATGAATGTGGTTTGATTATGCATTGTTCAGCCTGATTAGTGTAAACTATTGAATGTTTAAAGCCTGTCAAGAGTAGTATCATGTTAGGGAAAAATAGAGCCATGTGTATGAAGAGAATGTGAGCCATGTGTAAATCATGTGAAAAGTGTGTGTAAAAATCGGATAATGTGTGAAATGTGCCATGTGTGACACTGCTTCCATAGAGGGCCGTGGAACCATACCATGGAAAAGTCCCCATGGGAAGGTTCAATGTGTTAAGATCCTAAGAGCATTAGGATGAAATCCTAGAGGTGGACAAGTACCACTGGTTAGGGTGGAGACTCGTTCTCCCGGTCTGCGCAGTCCAAGAGTCGTCATTGTATTGCCTAGGTGGCGTCTATGTGCATGTGTTATGTGATGTGTCTTTCTAATGGTGGTTTGGACTATGTGTCACGGCACTAAATTGTGAAATGTGAATGTGAACATGTGTAATTGTGTAGTGTGAATATGTGAAAATGTGCAATGTGTAAAAAGTGAGCAATGTGAATGTGTAATTGTGTAAACATGTGGAACTAACATGATAATCATGAAATTGTGATCCATGATGTGTAAGTGTTAAATTTATGTCAAAACAGCAACCTAAATGCGCATAAATGCCATTTCCACATGTGCAAAATTTGTAAAATCCATGTTAGGATGTTTCTTACTTATGTGTGAATAGTTCCATGTTTAATCGTTATCTTTGAAGTTGAAAATGGGAATGTAGCTCTCATGTGAATAGACAAATAGAAAGTATGTGGTAGGGACTTAATTTGGAATGACATAAACCATATACATGTGTTTAAATTTTATAGAAGTATCATGATGGGTTGTTTCTACCATGCTATATGTTTGGCTATTGAAAGTGATTATAGGTCTTATTGTGATATATGCATGTATGCCGTGTATGGTGTTATTTGCTGAGTCTTTTAGACTCATTCCTTGCTTCGGCGTATAGGTTTAGTAGATACACCTTTGGAGGAGACCGTAGAGAGCGACTCCGAGCGCGGGGTAGTAGCTTGGCAGAGTTGTAGTTGTGACATTTTGACTTCCAGCGTATGTAAATTGAGGCATTGTAATAGAAACACTATGTAATTGTGGACAACTATGTATTTGAATTTAGTACTTCATTATGTGAACTTTAATTCTTTTAAATTGTCATTGGATCATGTATGTTAAATGTGGATGATGAAGTGAAATGAAAGACCTTGTTCTTTTACTTCCGCTACTCTGTATCTATATTTGTGTATATCTCAATCATGTGATAGCGTTTGAGTAAATGTCCCACTGTGATAACGTTCACTATACTGACGTGGGTTGGTATAACCGTACCGGTATAATGAGGGTCGTCACAGGGATTGGTATCAGAGCAACCGATTGAGATTATACATAAATATACATGAATCATCATCTTCATTACATGCTAAATCTTCATAGATTGTCCACATGTGTAGAATTGATTAATAATGAATGAAAAATAGATAAGAAAATGGTTAGGAAATAAATTAACATAGCTCTAATGGTGGCTGAAATTTATTGCAGCCATGGCTTCGAGAGGTAGGCGTGGCGGAGCGCCGCCCGTGAGGACGAGCTGAGACGTGAGGAGCGGCGGAGCATAGGCCCCAGCACCACAGGGTCCTGTACTTCCCCCACCGCTGCCTGTAGATTATGGAGTCTTCATGCAAGGTTTGGTGCAGGCCATGCAGACGCAGGCCCACACCCAGGCTGCACTCCAGGCTCAGTTGGAGGCTCAGTTAGCATAATCAATCAAAGTGTAGTCTGTTTTATTTCATTGTATGATGTTATGTTGAATGTGTATTAATTTTTGTTGGATGTAGCAGGCTCAAGTTCCAGCTCAGGACCATCGTGGACCTTCCATCATGGAAAGATTCAAGAGGATGCTGCCACCCTCTTTTAAGGGGAGAGTGATCCGTTACTTGAAGAAAGCTAGATGAGGAGATCGAGAAGATCTTCCGGGCTATTAGGTGTGCGGACGATGATAAGGTTACTTTAGCCACCTATATGCTACAGGTATGTGCTAGTTTTATTTGTTTATACCCTCTGTTAAGTTGAAGTTGTTTAGTTGGTGCTTATGAAGGTTATGTTACAGGAGAGAGCTGATGTGTGCTGGTCTTCATTACTACGTACCCGATTCGAGGATGGCGCTATTGAGGTTGCTTGGGACGAGTTCGTGAGGCTCTTTCGGGCCAAGTTCGTCCCCGAGCATATCCAGGACCGGATGGAGTAGGAGTTCCTCTCCTTGACTCAAGTCTCCATGACCGTGCTCGAATATGAGGCCAGGTTTGCAGAATTATCTAAATATGCACCTCATATCGTGACAGATGAGCGCAGGAAAGCAAAGATTCGTGATGGGCCTGAAGCCATCACTGAGGACGAGGCTAGTAGCATTTGACCATCGTACCTTGGACGAGGCCCTCAGCGCTGCTTGTAGACAGGAGGGTGAGATGGAGCAATATCTGGAAGAGAAGAAGGCTTCGCGAAGAGGCCTACAGCTACGTTCCAGCGGCAGGACAAGAAAAAGTGTACCAGGCACCGGCGCGTCCAGTAACAACCAGCAGTGCACAGGTACCTTCTCAACGTTCCCCTGGTGTGAAGAAGGAGTGTCCCCATTGCGGAAGACGCATGGTGGTTCCGAGTGTTGGATGATTGCTGGAAAGTGCTTGAAGTGCGGAAGCAGTGACCACAAGATCAAGGATTGTCTAAGACTTCAGCAGGGAGTCCAGCGCGGAGCGCCAGCCCCAGCAGCGTAGCAGTAGCAGCGCCAGCTACAGGAAGACCAAGAAGGCCTCGAGCCCCAGCTCGAGTGTTTGCTCTAGCACGAGAGGATGCCGAGCAGGCAGAGCATGTCACCGAAGATACGGTTTTTACTTCTAGGTGTGACGCTCGGGTTTTGTTTGATACGGGTGCCACTCACTCGTTCATTTCTGAGCGGTTCACTAGGTAGTTAGCTCTAGAGGCAGGTGTAGAGTCTGAGGAGTTAGAGGTCCCTTTGTCTGTGCACACACCTGCGGGTACGGTATCGACTAGGAAGTGCATTCCGTCATTACCTGTGTGCATTGAGGATAGAGTCCTAGAAGGTGTTTCTTCTTGCTAAAGATGAAGGACTTTGATGCTATTCTTGGTCTGGATTGGCTAGAGGAGCACTATGCATTAGTAGATTGTCGTGGGAAGAGGATTGTTTTCCACATTCCTGGTGAGGACGAGTTCTCTCATCCCTTTCCAAGAACTTGGGGGAAAGTTGGTCATCTCTGCCATGAAGGCGATGCGCATGGTAAACAAGGGTTGTGACGCTTTTCTTGCCAGCATGGTGTTAGTACCTGAGGCTGATGAGTCACCTACTCTTGCAGAGATCGAGGTAGTGCGGGATTTTCTAGACGTCTTTCCGATGATTTGTCTGGATTGCCACCGGATAGAGAGATAGAGTTCACCATAGAGTTGCTTCCGGACACCTCTCCTATCTCAAAGGCTCCATATCGGATGGCACCCGCGAGTTAGCCGAGTTAAGGAGGCAGTTGCAAGAGTTGCTAGATAAGGGATTTATTCGCCCTAGGTTTCCCCTTGGGGTGCACATGTCTTATTCATAAAGAAGAAGGATGGATCACTTAGGTTATGCATCGATTACAGGAAGCTAAACCAAGTGACAGTGAAGAACATGTATCCCTTACCTCGTAATAATGATTTGTTTGACCAGTTGCAAGATGCATCAGTCTTTTCTAAGATTGATTTGCGATCTGGTTATCATCAGTTGAGGATTCGGAGTGAGGATGTGTCCAAGACGCATTCAGATCCCGTTATGGACATTATGAGTTTTTGGTTCTTCCTTTCGGATTGACCAACGCCCCTGCAACGTTCATGGATCTCATGAATAGGGTGTTTAGGCCTTATTAGATAGCTTTGTTGTAGTGTTTATTCATGATGTGCTGGTCTACTCTCCGGACGAGGCCACACACCGTCAGCATTTGAGGGTAGTATTAGAGGTTCTCCGTGAGCACAATTGTATGCTAAGTTCAGCAAGTGCGATTTCTGGTTGCGCTAGGTTCATTTCCTCGGGCATGTTATCTCCGGTGCTGGTGTTGCAGTTGATCCAGCAAAGGTCCAGGCAGTTATGGATTGGGAGATTCCCAAGACCCTTCGGAGATTCGTAGTTTTCTGGGTTTGGCTGGTTACTATCGGCGATTCATTGAGGGATTTTCATCCATCGCCACCCCATTGACTCAGCTCACTAGAAAGGGAGTGAAGTTTGTCTGGTTTCGAAGTGTGAGGGTAGTTTTCAATTGTTGAAGACTAAGCTCAAGTCAGCTCCAGTGTTAGTCTTGCCGAGCGGTGTAGAGGGTTTTGCTATCTACACGGATGCGTCTCGGATTGACTTAGGCTGTGTGCTAATGCAGCAAGGAAGGGTAGTGGCATATGCTTCTCGTCAGTTGAAGGAGCATGAGACGAACTATCCGACTCATGATTAGAGCTTGCAGCAGTGGTTCATGCACTAAAGATCTGGAGGCACTATCTTTATGGTGTCAGATTTGAGGTGTTTACCGACCACAAGAGCTTGAAGTATCTTTTCTCCCAAAAGGAATTAAACCTGAGGCAGAGAAGATGGATTGAGTTCTTAAGGACTATGAGTTCGACCTTCAGTATCATCTTGGAAAGGCGAACGTCGTAGCGGATGCCCTGAGTAGGAAGAGACCGTCTCTCCAGCAGGATTGGAAGATGTTGGAGGATGCGGCTTGCGCGTTGACTGAGTTAGAGCCATCG
This sequence comes from Colocasia esculenta, assembly GCA_014218235.1. Classification (NCBI taxonomy): domain Eukaryota; kingdom Viridiplantae; phylum Streptophyta; class Magnoliopsida; order Alismatales; family Araceae; genus Colocasia; species Colocasia esculenta. Next base: position 17,757 of record JACBKR010003147.1, read on the forward strand.
CTATGCCAGGCTTTTGTAGCTCAGTTATCCCTTAGGTCCTCGTTTTGGATGAGGTGATCGAGCAGCAGAAAGCCGACCCTAGACTCCTAGAGTTAGTGGGCAAGGTAGGCATTGCTCGTGATGAGGACTGTGATGAGATTCCATCACCGTGTTTGTGTCCCTAATTTCGTAGATGTCCGTGAGCATGTGTTAGCGGAGGCTCATAGATCGCGGTTCTCTATTCATCCGGGTAACACTAAGATGTACCAGGATTTGAAGAGGTCCTTTTGGTGGTCTGGCATGAAGAGAGACGTGGCAGATTATGTATCCCAGTGTTTAGTGTGTCCAAGTGATGGCCGAGCGACAACGACCATCCGGCCTTATGCAAAGGATGGAGATCCCAGTGTGGAAGTGGGAAGCTGTCCTATGGTCTTTGTTTCGGGTTTGCCTCGATCTAGAAGGGGCAATGACTCGATTTGGGTAGTTGTAGATAGATTCTCGAAGACTGCGCATTTCTTGCCTATGAAGAAGAAGCAGTCGGTTGAGAGTTTAGCTAGATGTATGTTAGTAGTGTGGTTAGATTGCATGGTGTGCCGAAGTCGATCATTTCGGATCGAGATCCGAGATTTACTTCGAGATTGTGGAAGGGTCTTCAGGATGCGTTAGGTTCGGAGCTGAAGCTCAGTTCGGCGTTTCATCCCCAGACAGATGGACAGTCTGAGAGGACTATCCAGACACTCGAGGATATGTTGAGAGTGTGTGTGCTGGATTGGAAGGATGATGGGAGCGTCATTTACCTCTTGTGGAGTTCGTATACAACAACAGCTTTCATGCGAGCATTGGTATGGCTCCATTTGAGGCGTTGTATGGTAGGCTTGCAGATCTCCTTTATGTTGGAGGAGACAGGCGATAGGCAGTTGATCGGTCCGGAGTTAGTTCAGGAGACTTTGGATAAGATTCAGCTTATCAGAAGAGGCTTGTTGCGGCGCAGGATAGGCAGAAGAGCTACACCGACAACAGGAGGAAAGATCTAGAGTTCGAGGCGGGTGATCATGTCTTCTTGAAGATATCACCTACTCGAGGTGTTGTCAGCTTTGGCAGGCATAGTAAGTTGAGCCCTAGATTCATTGGCCCGTATGAGATTCTCAGACGACTGGGCAGCGTGGCATATGAGCTAGCTTTACCCCCAGCTTTGGCTAGTGTTCATCCTGTTTTCCATGTTTCTATGCTCAGGAAGTATGTCTGAGATCCATCGCATGTGATAAGTCACGAGTCAGTGGAGATTCAGCCAGATCTGTCATATATGGAGCAACCAGTAGCTGTTCTTGACCGGATGGTTCAACATCTCCGGAACAAGAGTATTGCGTTGGTGAAAGTTCTATGGCGGAACTTCTCGCGAGAGGAGGCCACTTGGGAGCTTGAGGATGCATGAGGAAGAAGTATCCTCTTTTGTTTGAGTAGTGTCGTTCACTTCAAGGACGAAGTTTCTTTAAGGGGAGAGGGTGTAAAGCCCTCGAATTTTGTTGCTTTATTTCATTTGTGGATTATTCATGTTTGTGTGTAACTTGTATATGCATATGTAATATCTACGTACGTACTAGCTAGTGATACTTATGTGTGCATGTGTGTAATAGGTTATAATATTGTATGTTTGCATGTGTGATGGTGTGTATACTATACCACATATATTGCATGTATACATATATATATACATCGTACGCATGGTTTCTGCATGTTTTTAAGTTCTGGCCGAAGGGCCAATTGGCGTCAACAGGGTGGACGTCCATGGTGGTAAACGTCCATATCGTTGGACGCTAATACTTAAATAACGGCCATGGATGTGGACGTTAATATCTCTGACCTGCATGCGTTGCAGACCCCGAAATTATGGCGGCAAGCAAGCCCAACTATTGGGGAGAAGTCCCCAACGGCTATTAGACATCCAATCACATCCTCCAGAATATCCCAAAACCCTCTCCTATAAACTAAACCCTTTCTGCACTAGGAAGAGCCTCTCTTGACTCTTTTCAAGGAGGAGAGAACCCTATCTTAAAAACTGGAGGAAAACTGAACTTGGCAAGCTTGAATCCGGCGACTGAAGGCTTCTCTCCGGCGATCCACTGCTACTAGGAGGGAGTCTAGACATTGGGGAAGGCTTCCCCAACACTGGACTGAAGCTTGCATCGACTTAGAACCCGGAGGAGAGCTCTTTGGAGGCTTCTTGCGACTGCCCAGGGAGAGCTTCAACAACCTTTGATCCCTTTGGAGACTTATTAAAAGGCAAGTAACCCATCCCCGTGGTGCATGTGTGTATCCAGTAGGTCCTAGGCATTTTTATGGATTTTTATCGTGTCCTGGATCCTCACATTCCTCTGTTATGTGAAGCTCGGTCTGTATTTTTGCACAGACAGAACTTGACGTCAAGCCCTCTTGCCGTCAAGATCTCCAGTCAGCGGCCAGCGATCTTGCCGTCAATCTCCTTGAACGGCCAGACACTACCGTTAATTTCTTCAGTGCAGAACAGTAAATTGTTTTGCCTTATATAATTATTTTCCAGACTTTGACGCATGAGGATATAGTGTAATTTTTATATGTTATGTAAAATAGATAAAGTGATGTGTGTGGAATTTTCTGTACTTTTCTGTGGATGGCATAAATTGTTAGATTTATTGAAACACATGTTGGGAAAATGGATTATGCATGTTCACCTACTGTCTACATGATTCCTGAGGAATTAAATGCCCTAGATTTTTCTATACCATGTGTATATGTATCAGTCCATACCCTGCAAATTTGAGAATTTGTTCATGTTTGTGTGATTTACGGTAATTTCTGCAATGGAAATAGAAAGCATGTGTAAGATTTTCAAAAATCCACAGTAAATTGTATGTTGTGTAATAATTAGGGAAAAATTTCTGTAATAATGTGTATGATAGATTCAGATCTGCGAAATGTCAAATATGAGATTCATGTTATGTTCCATGATAAATTGAATTATGAATGGCATGAGATTGAATGTTTTGATTTTTGTAAATGTAATATGACTCAGAAAAATGTGAAAATTTGTATGTGTGGTCATAAACCTGCAAACAGTGTGTGTTAAATTTTCATGTGATTTGGATAACAAAAAGGCATTATGAGATTTCCATGTGAAAACGAGTGATTAATGCATGTTATCATGAATGTGGTTTGATTATGCATTGTTCAGCCTGATTAGTGTAAAGTATTGAATGTTTAAAGCCTGTCAACAGTAGTATCATGTTAGGGAAAAACAGAGCCATGTGTATGAATGAGAATGTGAGCCATGTGTAAATCATGTGAAAAGTGTGTGTTAAAAATCGGATAATGTGTGAAATGTGTCATGTGTGACACTACTTCTATAGAGGGCCGTGGAACCATACCATGGAAAAGTCCCCATGGCAAGGTTCAATGTGTTAAGATCCTAAGGCATTAGGATGAAATCTTAGAGGTGGACAAGTGCCACTGGTTAGGGTGGAGACTTGTTCTCCCGGTCTGCGCAGTCCAAGAGTCGTCACTGTATTGCCTAGGTGGCGTCTATGTGCATGTGTTATGTGATGTGTCCTTCTAATGGTGGTTTGGACTATGTGTCACGGCACTAAATTGTGAATTGTGAAATGTGAATGTGAACATGTGTAAATTGTGTAGTGTGAATATGTGAAAATGTGCAGTGTGTAAAAAGTGAGCAATGTGAATGTGTAATTGTGTAAACATGTGGAACTAACATGATAAATCATGAAATTGTGATCTATGATGTGTAAGTGTTAAATTTATGTCAAAACAGCAACCTAAATGCGCATAAAATGTCATTTCCGCATGTGCAAAATTTGTAAAATCCATGTTAAGGATGTTTCTTACTTATGTGTAAATAGTTCCATGTTTAATCGTTATCATGTTGAAGTTGAAAAATGGGAATGTAGCTCTCATGTGAATAGACAAATAGAAAGCATGTGGTAGGGACTTTAATTTGGAATGACATAAACCATGTACATGTGTTTAAATTTTATAGAAGTATCATGATGGGTTGTTTCCTACCATGCTATATGTTTGGTTATTGAAAGTGATTATAGATCTTATTGTGATATGTGCATGTATGCCATGTATGGTGTTATTTGCTGAGTCTTTTAGACTCATTCCTTGCTTCGGCGTACAGGTTTAATAGGTGATACCCTTTGGAGGAGACCGTAGAGAGCGACTCCGAGCGCGGGGAGTAGCTTGGCGGAGTTGTAGTTGTGACATTTTGACTTCCAGCGTATGTAAATTGAGGCATTGTAATAGAAACACTATATAATTGTGGACAACTATGTATTTGAATTTAGTACTTCATTATGTGAACTTTAATTCTTTTAAATTGTCATTGGATCATGTATGTTAATGTGGATGATGAAGTGAAATGAAAGACCTTGATCTTTTACTTTCGCTACTCTGTATCTATTTTGTGTATATCTCAATCATGTGATAGCGTTTGGGTAAATGTCCCACTGTGATAACGTTCACTATACCGACGTGGGTTGGTATAACCGTACCGGTATAATGAGGGTCGTCACAGATGAAGAGGTGAGGTGTGCTACTGGAACATTTTACGCTAAACAGGGGTAATGAAGAAAACTGCCTGGAGAAGCAATAGTGTCGACACAGGAGGTGACTGTGTCGACCTTGCCAAGATTGTGTCGACACATGAATAGGACTGTGTCGACTTGATTAGTCAAAAACTAACAATAGGTATAGGAAATTTTGGAGTGAAAAACTTTATAATGATGAAAGATATATATAATTAACTTGTCAAGGATTTTTAATATGTCAGGGAATTAATCTGTCATTTCTTAACAAAAACTCTTTATTAATCAAGTTAAACAACACCTACAAGATATGTTCATTGATTGTAAAGAAATACTGAAATGACATTTTGAATGATATAGGACATTCACCACAGTCAATGGAAATCTTTCATATTTCTCAAAATTAAGTATGAGAATTTCTTTTAGATTGAAGTCAGTTGTGATGAACCTAAACAGTCTTAAACAATCTAAGTTGGGGCAAGGTTTTTTGTTTTGATGGATTCTCCTTGAAGAAACATTGAAGGAGAATATGGTAAACTAAATACACCCTTTTCCCTCATCTGTTGAGAAAGAGATGTCTAAATTCAATGCACGAATCTTCATGTCTTGAAGGAAATTGGTTACTGTCGGAGTTTAGAATATGATTAAAGATTGACTAGAGAGATGTAGTAGATCAGTCAAAAGTCATTATGTGGTTTCTTTTGAAGGAATTAATGAACATCTCATGATAGGAGTTGTGACAACTCAAGAATTAATTCTGATTTTATGTAAGAAAAGAATTATGAATTCTTAACTCCCCCTGAATGTTGATACCAGAAATCTTTCAGCAAGATAAAGAGATCAAAGATTTTAAAAGAAAACTGAAATGATCTTTTTGACGAACAAGGACTTCCCACAACATTGCATATATGACTCTTGATACTTGGCGGAGACATATACTCTCGCATAGTGACAGTGTCCAGACAAGCCTAACTTATCCTTCTTCAAATCATCATTTGATATACCAGAATTTCAATGCAATGTGAGAGTGATGAACTTATTTGCAAAAGAAATGGAAGTGTTTTATTTGAAATGTAGATAGAAAGAAGAATTGAAAAAGAAGGAATATTTACATCATGAAGTAATGACTCCCCCTCAGAATGTGCCTGAACAAAGACACCACAACACTCAACCCAAGGTAGAGAGGTCAAGAATTGAGGCATTTGCATAACCCAAGCTCTCTCCTTAAGGATGAAAATCTGTTTTCTAGAAAAGGCTTAGTGAAGATATCAACAATTTTTTTTTCAGTTTCAATGAAAAGAAGTTCAAAAGATTTCTTAGCCACCTCATCCCTTAAGAAGTGATGTCTTATCCCAATGTGTTTTGTGCGGGAACGCTGAATTGGGTTTTTAGACAAATTGATAGCACTAGTGTTATCACATAAAATGAGAATGCATCCTAACTCATGATTATAGTCTAGGAGCTGCGTTTTTCACCCAAAGATTGGTTGCCACAACAACCAACTGCAACATACTCAGCCTCTGCAGTGGATAGAGCACCGAGTGTTGCTTTTTGGAAGCCTAAGAATTAGGCATCCACCTAGATATAAGCACAAGCCACTAGTACTTTTTCTATCAAGCTTACACCCCCATAATCAACATCACAATAAGCAATTAAATCTATTTACGACCAGCAGGATACCAATGCCAAGTTCACATGTTCCAACAAGATATTTAAAGATTCGTTTGACAGCTAACATGTGACTTTCCTTAGATTAGCTGAAGCCTTGCATACAAGCATACACTGAATTGATATCAGGTCTAGAAGTAGTAAGATAAAGTAGAGATCCATTCATACCTCTGTATGTCTTTGGGTCTACTGACTTACCAAGTGAATCTTCTTCTAGTTTTACATTTACTGCAATTGGTGTGCTTGAGTGCTTGAGGTTCTGAAAGTTAAACCTTTTCAGAAGATCTTTGACATACTTTGTTTGATTTATGAAGATCCCTTCACTGGTTTGGTTAACCTGCAGTCCCAAAAAGAATTGTAAGTCACCCATTAAACTCATTTCAAATTCAGTTTGCATTTGGTCAGCAAATTCAGTGCACATCATTTAATTGTGGATCCAAAAATTATGTCATCAACATAAATTTGGACAGCAACTATTTGTTTATTTACTGATTTTGTGAACAAGGTTTGATCAACATTACCTCGATGTATCCTTTATCCAATAAAAAGAACTCAAACGATCATACCAAGCTCTTGGAGCTTGCTTGAGACCATAAAGAGCCTTATGAAGTTTGAAAACATGATCAAGAAATTTTTCATTTTCAAAACCAGAGGTTGTTCTACAAAAACATTTTCTTTGATATACCATTTAAAAAGGCACTTTTAACATCTATTTGGTAAACTTAAATTTTAGAGATGATGCAAAAGCAAGGAATATCCTCACAGCTTCTAGCCTAGCTATAGGGGCATATGACTCTTCAAAATCAATACCAAACTCTTGATTGTACCCCTTGGCAACTAGTCTAGCTTTATTCCTAACAACTTGACCATTTTATTCAGTTTATTTCTAAATACCCATCTAGTGCCAATAACAGATTGGTCACTAGGTCTAGTACTAATTCCCACACTTGATTTCTGTCAAATAATGAAGTTCATCATGCATGACATTGATCCAATCTTCAGTCATTAGAGCTTCATCAATTGACTTGGGTTCAATTTGGGAATTAGTGCTAGTGGGTCTTCATGAATTGCATTCAAAAAGGATGATCTAGTTCCAACTCTATCATGCACATTACCAACTACATTCTCAATTGGATGATCTCTCAAGAATCTATTTTCAGTAATTACCTCTTGAGGTGCATTCAAGTCTGGAACAATATTACCTGATCCACTTGTGGTAGGTGAATGGTTTCCAGAGTTTCAAGAAAGTCTTTATTTTCCTCATATTTGTGAGGGTCAACAATTAAATCATCTTCTTCCTTGTTTTGAAGAACCCTGCAAGATGTAGAATCATCAGTTGAGAAGATTTTTCATCAAAACTCATGTGGGGATTCTTCTACAGTTTATTTTGAGAATGTACACTCTAAAAGCTCTAGAAATTTTTGAATAGCCAAGAAAATGGCTTCATGACTTTTGGCATTAAATTTATCAAGATTTTCTTTATTGTTGTTATGTACAAAGCATTTGCAACCAAAGACTTTAAAATAAGACAATGTTGGCTTTTTGTTTTTCAACAGTTCATAGGGGTTTTTCTGATTTTTTGTCTGACCAATGCTCTATTTAGAATGTGATTTGCTGTGTTTACAGCTTCAGCCCAGAAGGATTTGGGCAGTTTGCTTTCCAAGATCATGGATCTAGCCATTTCCACAAGTGTTCTATTTTTCCTTTCCACAACTCCATTTTGTTCTGGAGTTCTTGGAGAAGAGAATCTGTGGAAGATGTTTAGTTTAGCACACAAATCAGAAAGGTTTTGTTTTCAAATTCTCCCCCATGATCAGTCAAAATGGATTTTATTTTATGTGAAAAACCCGTTAAGGCAGAGGTGCAGAAGTTCTGGATTCTAGACAAGCATCACTCTTGTGGATAGGAAAATACCCATGTATATCTAGTAAAATCATCAATGATGACAAAACCATATCTTTTGCCACTAAGACTAAGGATCCTTGTTGGTCCAAAAAGGTCCATATGAAGTAATTCTAGTGGTTTAGATGTGAGTACATCATTGAAGGTTTTAAAAGATTTTCTGGTTTGTTTTCCTTGAGCACATATCCTACAAAGTTGATTTTCAATGTTTGGAAAAGATTCAGGAAGTCCTTTAACCAGATTTAGCCTTAAAAGTTTGTTTATTGTATTGAAACTTGCATGACCAAGTCTTTTATGCCATGTCCATGCACATTTCATCTTTTTTGCAACTAAACAATGTTTTTCAGCAAATTTTTATCAAGATTGATCATGTAGACATTATTTTCTCTCTTCCCCAAAAAATTTTATTTTTTCAGTTGAGGAATCAATTATTTTGCAAAAATCTGATTCAAATACAACCTTGTGACCTTTGTCACACAGTTGGCTAATACTCAACAAATATAGTTCAAGCCATCAACTAACATCACATTTTCAATTGAGTTTGAGGAGGATTTACCAACCTTTCCAGATCCAAGGATTTTCCCTTTATTTTTACCTCCAAATGTGACAGATCCTCCCTCTTTTTTAATCAGAAATGAGAACTTTGTTCTGTCTCCAGTCATGTGTCATGAACACCCACTATCAAGAAACCAAGTGTTGGAGTTGGGTGCACGACCTTCCTGCAAAAATCAGATCAGAGAAGAAAAGATTTTGGTACCCAAACATTGTTGGGACCATCAGTTGTTTGAGTAAAGGCAATAGATCTTTTCTAATCCATATTTGAGTTGTTTTTGGCATTTCCTTGGTTTCAGAAGTGATTTTTCTTTTTGTCAATCTAACATTTCTTTTTGAATGAAACACCAGTGTTCTTTCTTTCATAGCATGGAGATTATGAAATTGGGCATGATCATTCATGTATGGAAATTCAAACCAAGGATTCTGTTGGTATCTTGGAAATTTTGGATAAAAAAATTGTGAATGGTACCAATAAGGATTGTGATACCAATGATTCCAAGAGTTGATCCAATCAGATTGATGTGTTGTCTTGGATGTCCAAGAATTATCATGAAAGTTCCATTTTGTGTTTTTATTTTTTCAAGCTTTTGTTTGATTTTTTGTTTAGCTGATTGTTGATTTTCAGAGTTGGACAGGTCGACCTATTTTGGACTGGTGTCGACTCAACAACAGCTTTCATCTTGTGGTTGATTGGTATCGACCTGTTTTGCTTCTTTTGGTTATAAACATTCTTTTTGTTCTATTTTTTTAGAGTTTTAAATGTATTAATTGACACTTGTTCATTGTTGTTTTCTGGACTGGCACTTTTAACAAATTTTATCAAGGGAGTTTTTGAAGATTTTTCTTCCTTTTCACCAGATTTATTTTTTCAAGAATTTTTGTGTGGTGAAACCAAGTCCATGTTTCTCAGATCTCATTCTTGCTCTCTAACAAAGCATCGAGATTGTCTTTTCCTTTTGTGAAGTTTTCAATTACCTGTTCCTTTTCTTCCACAAATTCTTAAGTTTCTGGATTTCATCAATTTCTTGTTGCTTTTCCTTTTGATGCACTTCTATTTTTTCAGAGAGTTTTTCAAAGTTATTATTGGCCTTTTGAGATGCAATTTTCAGTTCATCAATTTGGTTCAAAAGTTCTTCCTTTTCTTCATTGAGTTCATATACCTCATTTTCAAGTTCAGTGATTCTTCTATTCAGTGAGTATCATGCATGGCATTTTCAAATTTCCTTTTCAAATACTTGTTTTCCTTTCTTATTTCAGAAAACTTTTCAACCAATTCGGCATATGCATCTTGCCAATCTTCAATAGAGTATTGTTCAAAGGAAGTGCTTACCTTTCCATCACTGTGTTAGCCATGAAGCATAGCTCCTCATTCCCTGAACTTGAGGACTTTTCTTCTTCATCTTCACTTTGGTCATCATCTGACCAAGTTGCTACCATAGCTTTAGGCTTCTTCAATTTGTTGCTCTTTTTGTACTTGTCCTTCTTGTTCTCAGGACATTCTCCTTTCATATGTCCTGCTTTGTTACACCTGTAGCAAATAATAATCTCATCAGTTTTTTGATTTCTATTAGAATTAGCATTTGAAAAGAAATGTTCCTTTTGCCAGAAGAAAATTTCTTCTTTCCAGTGAATCTTCCTTTTTTTTATTTTAGAAAAATTTTAAATTGCCTAGTCATGAGGGCAAGTTCATCCTCATTGGACTCAGACTCTTCAGAACTTGATTTCTCTTGACTTTTCTCTTTGTTACTTGATGAGGCTTTAAGTGCTACTGGTTTGGTCTTAAGTATATGCTCTTCATTTCTTTTCAAATTTATTTCATATGTCATTAAAGATCCTATGAGTTCATCCAAAGAGATTTTGACAAATCCTTAGAATCTTCAATCACAGTGGCCTTAGTATGCCAATAGATGAGAGAGAGCTAAAATCTTTCTTACCAAATCAGCATCAGTGTATTCTTTACCTAGTGCCTTCAGTCCATTGACAATTGTCATAACATTTCAGAAATTGATTCATCAGATTTCATCATGAACATTCATATTCAGAAACAAGTATGTTTGCTTTAGTTCCCTAACTTGAGATGTTCCCTCATACATTAATTCAAGTTTATCCCACATCTCTTTAGCAGATTTACACATGGATATTCTTGAATATTCTTTAGGATGGACTGCACACTGAAGCATGTTCATAGCACTATAGTTAAGAGTGGCCCTCCTAATCTGTTCTCTAGTCCAATTCTCCTCATCTCCTTGATTTTCATAAGGGCCCACTTCAACTATCCTCCAGATTTCATAATTCTGAGCCCTAAGAAAACTTGCATGCGATTTTTCCAATAAGAGTAATCAGACCCATTGAAAAATGGTGGCCTATTAATGGAATGGCCTTCAGCAAGAAATCCTCGAGAATCCATTAAGCAAGATGAAATACGTGATTGAAACACCCAAACAATTCAAGCAAGTGAGACACAAAATCAGACAAAAAACAAACACTCAAATCAGATCAGACATAGATATGAACCACTCTGATACCATTGTAGGATCGAATATGTGGAGGATAAGATCTAGAAGGGGGGTTGAATAGATCTTACCCAATTAATGCGGAAGCTTGAGTATTAAAATTACTTCTAATCAGAGATCTATTCACATAGACAATTTGTTTATCTGAAGGTGAGTGTGTGTGGAAGATGTGTGAAGCAATTCAACAATTAGTGTGAGTTCGAATCCTATGCAAGCATCTAGCGAAGACAACAGATCAAACCACTGCACAAAGGATTTTTAGGTGGTTCGGAAATCACACCAGTGATTCCTACATCCACCCCTCACACAGTGAGGCTCCACTACTCAAAAGAGTACAACTCACACTGGAGCTTGACAACTCCAACACACTTGAGTTAGACAACTCACACACCAACTCTAGAGCACAACCGCTCCAGAAACTGAGCACACTTGCTAAAAAATACACAGAGTATTCAACTCAACACAACTGAGCACAATCGCTCATAAACCACAAGCTAGATCAAGATCAACATAAATCAGATCCTCTAGCAATGATCTGATTCAAGACAGATTCATTCACAGAGACTTGTGCAACACTTTATGCTAATTCCCATGGATGAATCAGAAGACAACTTTCAGAGTTAAGAGAATTAGATACAGAGTATGTTCATCAATGAGATCCCTTGCAGAAGGTTGAATTGAGGAGATTTGTTGATGCTTTTAGTCACTGGGCGATGCTCTACTTCAATTGCTTCTGAGTCGCCTTCAGATTCTCCTAATTGCTGGCTTCTGTTGGATCTGCTCCTTTAAGAGTCCTTCAGCTCCTTCTCCAAAGCTCTCCTTAATCTCTTGTGCTGTCAAGGGATGGAGATGGACCACCATAGCAACACAGGAGCAGGAGCGAGAGATTCCTCTTTTTGCCGCCAAAGCTCTTGCTGGAATATTCTGGAGGTCTCTCTCTCTGGCTTGGGGGCCAATTGGTGAGGTATAATAGCCCTACATGTCCAATGGTACCCTTGGAGTGCGTGGGCACATGATCCAAGATGGATTCCATTGAACCCTAGGCAGCCACGTGTCCAGATAGATCATAAGTTGAGATTTCAGCCCGAGTGTGTCGACACTACCACTGAGTGTGTCGACACACTGTCCCAATTACGCAAAAAGGGTCTTCTGGATGCTGGTCTAGTGTCGACACAACCACTGACTGTGTCGCCACACTGTCCCAGTCAGACAATGGATCTCCTGGAAGCTGGGTCTAGTGTCGACACAACCATGGACTGCGTCGACACACTTGACCCTGTCTTCATGAAAATGCTTCAGGGACTATGACCTAGTGTCGACACCATCAATGGGTGTGTCGACACTACCATGATACCGGTATATCCCTGAGAATTTAACACATAAGACATTAGTACAAAGTATTATCAAAGTATGAGGTGTAAGTATTGAAACATGCTTTTTGAGCATTGTTATTACATAAATGATGTATGTAACATGCTCCACCACACCCATTAAACATTAAAATCACAACAGTCATCATCAAACTATGAGGAGAAATACATCAAAACCACACTCAACCCAACAACAACACACTAGAAACTGACCTTTGGTTTCACCACACCTGCTGTAGCACATTCAGGTCTTCACCTTACTCCAAGATGGAACACAACACCTGAACACAAATCATCTCCTTTACACCCAGGAGGAAATACAAAGAATGTAGTGCAGGAAGAAAATATCTACAAATAGACAGAGGTGGCACGAAG
>JACBKR010003148.1:0-30683 GCA_014218235.1 Colocasia esculenta
GGCCCTAGCCCCCGTCCTCTGGGTTGCGGCAGGGCGACTGTCGCGACGTGGTTCCATCGCGTCGATGTCTGGTTCTGCTTGGGATTGCGACAGGGGTATGTCGCCTTCTTGAAGACGACATACCCACTGTCGCCTTCTAGTTTGATGGATGGCGCCATGAGGTATGTCGCCTTCTTGAAGGCGACATGGCCGATGTCGCCTTCCCATCGCGCCCCAGACGCCGTCTGACAGACATGACGGGCGTCCTTTGTGTCAGTACGGCTCTGGCGGTGGTGTCAGGTGAACGCGACAAGATGGCTGTCGCCTTCACTTTTTTGAATTCCGAGATTTGACCGTTGTCAGTGGAATTGCGACAGGGGGTTATGTCGCCTTCTGAAGACGACACACCAACTGTCGCCTTCCAGTTCCCATGGCAACATGGGGGTATGTCACCTTCTCAGCTCTGTGGCTTAAAGCCCGGGCGCCCGAGCCCTTCCCCTTCTCTAGCCTCTCCTTTCCCCCTCTCTTCTCTCGCCCTCTCGGAGCTCTTCCGCGGGTTTGGGTGCCTCCCCGTGTTGAGGCGGTCGTGCTGAGGAGGGTGATGCTCCGTTCGTGCAGGGGTCGTGTTCGTACCGTGCGGTGCGAGGAGGAGACGGCCAAACCTACGAGAAGGCCCAACGGGTGCGTTCTTCGCGTGGAGGTAGGGACATCCGACTCCTTCACCTAAGCATGATCCCTCCCCGTCTAGACCCGTGGTTCTCGTGTGATTGGGGTTTGGGGAGTGTGAGAACTCCATGCTCGTGTGGTGAGGTTTCCTCGAGCATAGAATCCATGTTCTGGGGTGTTTGAGGGTGGTTTGTGTTTAATGAGTTTCTAGCATGATAAGCATGATCCCCTCCCCCGTGTGTAGTGTTCCCCTGTTTCGGGGAGGTTCCCGGAAGAAGAGTCGTCGGAACCCCCGACTGGCCTGAAGGCGACATACCCTGTGTCGCCTTCTGACTGGTAAAGCGAAAATCCCCTATGTCGCCTTCTTGAAGGCGATAGGGCAATGTCGCCTTCTCAGCCCAGAGGCAGGTTGTGCTTCCGCTGCTTCCGTTTTCGCTTTACTGTACCCGTGGCACCTGTGCTAGTTCCCTAGTACGGTCTCACACTAGTCGTTCGCCCGGTGCGCGGCACTTGAGGGCTTGTCCCGTGCGAGAGGTTGTTACCGTTACCTTGGACCCCCGTCCTCGGGAGCTGTTGAGGCAGTACTCCGGGCTACGAGTGTGGTCGAGTTGGCAGCCGCTTAGGCGGACTCTGGAGCTGAGGGAAAAACGGTGGTTAGGACAGTGGCGTGTGAGTCGCATGCAGAGCTCTCGTGGTTGGTCTGGGACGCCGAGGACAGTTTGGAGTTCTACCCGGCGCAGGCCAGCTAGTCCTGTTTCTCACTGCCTCGCTCCTTGCGGCCCCGGAACCGCATGGGGAGGTCAGGCGTGGGACCGTAGTCCGGCCAGACTACGGCGGTTACTATTGTTGTACTTGTGTCCTACCTCGCTCTGACGAGACGCGAGGGCCAGGACCTAGGTCGAGGATAAGACGTCTGTGGACGCACCTGACCGTCTGACTAGTGGTGTTGTTCCCGTAGCTAGTGTTCCTTGTCTAGGCGGAGTTCCCTCCGTCTGTTTTTACTAGCGTGTTGTGGTGGTCACGACGAGCAGTCATACGGAGTTTCTGACCGAGAGTACTTTCCGTACGTGTTAGCTTTAGCTTCGCTTCCGCACTTCCTTTGTAGCTAGAAAGACATAAACTGCCGTCTTTCCTTTGTTAATAGTTGTATATGTTCCCTGCATGTTTAGATCCAGTAGGAGATTGGTAGTCCTACTGAGCTTTGTTGTGAAGCTCATCCCTCTGTTTTCCAGGTGAGTCTTCCCAGCAGCAGCAGGGCGCGCGTCGGGCGGAGGAGACGGGGCGGTAGTAGTCTGGTCCCCGTAGCTAGCAGTGGTCCCCCTCTCAGTGTACGTCACCCTCGGGGTATGCCCCTAAGGGACTTGTTCTTCCCCTGTCCTTACTTGTACTAGCGTGCGTGCGTTGGGACTGTACTTGAGCGGTACGCAATGGTCTCACTTTACTTTCTTGTTTCCGCTTGTACGCTTCTAGCTTAGCAGTTGACGTCTACTTCCGCTACATATCCTGTCAGACGTGTGTCATAGCCCTTTCGGGTCCCCCTGGTCCGTGGGCGGCGACCGCGAAAATTGGGTCCTCGGCGTGGGCCGAGGGTGGGTTCTCGGGGTCGTTACATTGTCGATGCAGAAACGCCACCGGTGATGGAGATCTCTTCTCCAATGGTGGACTCCCCTCCAGTCGTAGAAGATCACCAGAAGGAGTCGCTCGACGCCGGATCAATGGTTTGCAAGATTTGGTTTGCACAAAATTCTAGGGTTCTTGACAATGAGTAAAAAGGACTCAACCTAATCCTAACCATTTTTTATAGGGGGGGGATTAGGGTCGCGCTAAGGTGATTTTGTGACCGTTGGGGAACGGTTTACCATAAGAGGGGCGAAGATTTCGGGGGCGTTTCCAGATCTGAGATCGCAAGATCTCTGAAATCTTAACGTCAACATCACAGGCCGTCAACTTTGGGTTGGGTCCATCGATGTGGCCGCTAACCCAAAGTAAACGTCATCTCATGTGGACGCCTACTGGTCGGCAGAACAGACTCTGCAGAAATCATACATACATACATATCTACATGTAATTATATATATATATATATATATATATTATATATATATATATATACAACGCATATTAAAGTACTAGTCTATATAGTATAAGTAATCAAGTATTGCGCACTACAGTTCATACATCAATGTTTATATGCATATATACATATATCACATACACACATGTAAACACTCAATATATATAAAAAAAATCAAGGGCCTTAACCCTCTCCCCCTTAAAGAAACTTCGTCCTCGAAGTTAGACTGCACTACTCAAACAACTGAGGATACTTCCTTTTCATTGCATCCTCAAGCTCCCAAGTAGCCTCCTCTCGCGAGAAGTTACGCCATAAGACTTTCACGGATGCAATGCTCTTGTTCCGGAGATGTTGAACCTTCCGGTCAAGAATAGCTACTGGTTGCTCCACGTAAGAAAGATCTGGCTGGATCTCCACTGGCTCGTGGCTAATAACATGAGATGGATCTCTGACATACCTTCTGAGCATAGATACGTGGAAAACGGGATGGACACTAGCTAATGCTGGGGGTAAGGCTAGCTCATATGCCACGTTGCCCAATCGTCTGAGAATCTCATATGGGCCAATGAATCTAGGACTTAACTTACCATGCCTGCCAAATCTAACTACACCACGAGTAGGTGATATCTTTAAAAATACATGCTCACCTACCTCGAACTCCAAATCCTTTCTCCTGTTGTCGGCATAACTCTTCTGTCTATCCTGTGCCGCAACAAGCCTCTTCCTAATCAGCTGAACCTTATCCGAAGTCTCCTGAACTAACTCCGGACCAATCAGCTACCTATCACCAGTCTCCTCCCAACATAAAGGAGATCTACAAGGCTTACCATACAATGCTCGAATGGAGCCATACCAATGCTCGCATGAAAAAATGCCTCGAATGGAGCCATACCAATGCTCGCATGAAAACTATTGTTGTATGCGAATTCCACTAGAGGTAAATGGCGCTCCCAATCATCCTTCCAATCCAGAACACACGCCCTCAACATTCTTCGAGCGTCTGGATAGTCCTCTCGGACTGTCCATCTGTCTGGGGATGAAAAGTCGAACTAAACTAAAGCTTCAACTCTGAACCTAACGCATCCTGAAGACCCTTCCATAATCTCGAAGTAAATCTAGGATCTCGATCCAAAATGATCGACTTCGGGACACCATGCAATCTAATAATGCTACCATATACAATCTACCTAAGCTCTCTACTGACTGCTTCTTCTTCATAGGTAAGAAATGTGCAGTCTTCGAGAATCTATCTACAACTACCCAATTGAGTCTTACCCCATCTAGATCGAGGCAAACTCGGGACAAAATCCATAGTGACAGCCTCCCACTTCCATACTGGGATCTCCATCTTCTGCATAAGTCCAGATGGTCGCTGCCGCTCGGCCTTCACTTGCTGGCATACTATACACCTAGACACATATTCCGCTACATCCTTCTTCATGCCAGACCAACAAAAAAAATGGTACATTAGTGTTACCTGGATGAATAGAGAATCTAGACCTATGAGCCTCTGCTAAAACATGCTACGAACATCTACAATGTCTGGTACACAGACACGGTGATGGAACTAATCACGCCTTCTCATCACGAGCAATGCCGCCTTGCCCACTAACTCTTGGAGTCTAGGGTCAGCTTTTTGTTGCTCGATCACCTCATCCAACACAGAAGACCTAATGGACAACTGAGCTACAAAAGCCTGACACAATGATGGCTCTAACTCAGTCATCTCGTACGCTGCATCCTCCAACATCTTCCAATCCTGCTAGAGGGATGATCTCTTCCTACTAAGAGCATCCGCTACGACATTGCCTTTCAGGATGATACTGGAGGTCGAAGTCATAGTCCTTCAGGAACTCGATCCATCTTCTCTGCCTCAGGTTTAATTCCTTTTGGGAGAAAAGATATCTCAAGCTCTTGTGGTAAGTGAACACCTCAAATCTGACACCATAAAGATAATGTCTCCAGATCTTCAGTGCATGAACACTGCCGCAAGCTCAGATCATGAGTCAGATAGTTTCGCTCATGCTCCTTCAATTGACGAGAAGCATACACTACTACCCTTCCTGGTTGCATCAATACACGGCCAAGGCCAATCCGAGAAGCATCCGAGTAGACAGCAAAAACCCTCTACACCGCTCGGCAAAATTAACACAGGAGCCGAAGTGAGCTTAGTCTTCAATAATTGAAAACTACTCTCACACCTCAGACAAGACAAACTTTACTCCCTTCCTGGTTAGCTTAGTCAATGGTGCAGCGATGGATGAGAATCTCTCAATGAATCGCCGATAATAACCCGCCAAACCAAGAAAACTCCAAATCTCCGAAGGAGTCATGGGAATTTCCCAATCCATAACAGCCTGGACCTTCGCTGGATCCACTGCTACACCAAACACGGAGATATACATGCCAAGGAAATGAACCTTGCGCAACCAAAACATCATACTTGCTGAATTTTGCATACAACTTGTGCTCACGGAGAACCTCTAACACTATCCTCAAATGCTGACGATGTGTGGCCTCATCCGGAGAGTAGACCAACACGTCATCATAAAAACTACAACGAAACTATCTAGGTATGGTCTAAACCCCTGTTCATGAGATCCATGGAACGTTGTAGGGGCGTTGGTCAGACCAAAAGGAGGACCAAAAACTCATAATGTCCATAACGGGTTCTAAAAGCCATCTTGGACACATCCTCACTCCTAATGCTTAACTAATGATAGCCAGAACGCAAATCAATCTTGGAAAAGACTGATGCATTATGTAGCTGGTCAATCAAATCATCAATCGAGGTAAGGGATACTTGTTCTTCACCGTCACTGGTTTAGCTTCCTATAATCGATGCATAACCTGAGGACCCATCCTTCTTCTTCACGAATCAAGACAGGTGCACCCCAAGGGGAAACGCTAGGGTGGATGAATACCTTATCTAACAAATCCTGCAACTGCTTCCTAGTTCTGCTAATTCCGCAGGTGCCATCCGATAGGGTGACTTCGAGATAGGAGAGGTGCCTGGAAGCAACTCTAGAGTGAACTCTATCTCCCTAGCCGGTGGCAATCCAGATAAATCATCAGGAAAAACATCCGGAAACTCCGCACTACATCAATCTCCGCAAGAGTAAGTGACTCATCAGCCTTAGGTACTAATACCACGCTGGCAAGGAAAAGCGTCACAACCCTTGTTCATCATTCTCATCGCCTCATGACCGAGATGACAAACTTCCCTGCCAAGTTCCTCGGCAAAGCATGAGAAAATTCATCCTCAACAGGAATGTGGAAAACAATCATCTTCCCACGATAATCTACTAATGCATAGTGCTCCTCTAGAGAATCCAGACCAAGAATACCATCGTAGTCCTTCATCTTTAGCAAGAAGAAACACCCTTCTAGGACTCTATCCTCAATGCACACCGGTAAAGACAGAATACACTTCCTAGTCGATACCGTGCCCGCATGTGTGTGCACCGACAAAGGGACTTCTAAATCCTTAGACTCTATCCCTACTCTAAAGCTAACTGCCTAGCAAAATGCTCGGGAAATGAATGAGTGGGTAGCACCCGTATCGAACGAAACCCGAGCATGCACACCTAAGAACAAAATCATACCTTCGGTGACATGATCCGCCTGCTCGGCGTCCTCAAGAGCTAACGTAAACACTTGAGCTGGGGCACGAGGTCTCCCTGGTCGTCCTATCGCTGGCGCTGCTGCTGCTGGGGCTGGTGCCGCTCCACGCTGACCTCCTGTACTGTCTGGGGCAATCCTTGATCCTATGCTCGCTGCTTCCACACTCAAGCACTTCCCCGCCAACTTCCACATTCCGTACCACAATGTGCCTCCTGCAATGAGGACACTCCTTCTTACCATTAGGAGAATGTTGAGAGGGTACCTGACTGCTTCCTCTGCCACGGGACATTGTGGTGACTGAAAAGTCGCCTTCTTTCTCTCTTGCCTCTGAAATGGAGCTGCTGGCCTCTTCTGAGAAGCCTTCTTCTCCTCTTAGATACTGTTCCATCTCTCCCTCCTACCGACACGCCGCGCTAAGTGCTGCCTCAAGGGTACGATCGTCGAAAGCCACTAACCTCGTCCTCAGCAATGGCCTCAGACCCATCACGAATTTCTGCCTTCCTACGCTCATCAGCTACTATATGTGGAGCATACTTTAACAATTCTGCAAACCTGGTCTCGTACTCCAGTATGGTCATGGAGCCCTGAGTCAACGAGAGGAACTCCTGCTCCATCTTGTCCTGGATGTGCTCCGGAACAAACTTGGCTCGAAAGTGCCTCACGAACTCATCCCAGCCAACCTCCACAGCACCTCCTCGAACTGAGTACGTAACAACGAGGACCACCACACGTCGGCTTGTTCCTTCCAAAACCACCCATAGGACTAACCAACATAATCTATAATTAAAGAAATAACCACCAAATAAATTACACATACCTGCAGCATAGAGGTGGCTAAAGTGACTTGTCATCCTCAGCGCACCTAATAGCCGGAAGATCTTTTCGATCTCCCTCATCCAGCTCTCAGCTAACAAGGGATCGCTCTCCCCCTTAAAAGAAGGTGGCGACATCCTCTTGAACCTTTCCATGATGGAGGGTCCACCATGGTCCTGAGCCTGGGGAACTGGCACTGAGCCTGCCACAGTAAAGCAACATATATAGCATAACAACATACCAAACATATCATCAAGTAAAACAGACTACCTTTTTATCATTCTACCTGAGCCTCAGCTGAGCCTGGAGTGCAGCCTGAGTGTGGGCTTGCGTCTGCATGGCCTGCACTACACCCTGCATGAAGACTCCATAGTCTACTAGTGGCGGTGGGGGAAGCACAGGACCCTAGGGTGCTGGGGCCTGCTGCTCTCCCTGATCCTCACGTTTAGGTCATCTCTCCTCTGCTCTCCCTCACGTGCAGGAACACTACGTCTACCACGTGAAGCCATAGTCTGCAAGATGATTCAATTCACAATTAGAAACTGTTATCTAACTAGTTCCTAACTATGTGGACAATCTACACAGACTTAGTATATAATGAAGATGATGATAATATGTGCATATTTATATACAATTTCAACCTGGCTCTGATACCAATCTCTGTAACGACCCTTCTTATACCGGTACGGTATACCAACCCTCATCGATATTACAAACGTCGCTACATTGGGACATTACCCAACTATTATATATTAGGTTGAAACGTACATAAATGATAACATATGACAGCGGAATTAACGAACTGAAAGCCATCTTATCCATCATCCACATTTATCCACAGTCCATATAGAGGAAAAGAAATTAACATGAAATAACTGAGAATATAAAAAATATAATGTCCACAACTTTTTTGAAATAACCACATTATCCATATGAGACTACGCAAAGGCTCTCATTACATACTTAAGAAATGAAGTACAATGTCAATCCACCAAGGTACACTACTCTCGCTCTGAGTCGCTCCTAACAATCTCCTCGGAAGAAGTAGTCTCAACACCTGTACGCCGAAGCAAGGATGAGTTCAAAAGAACTCAACAAGTAACACTAAACACACTAAACATACATGTCGATGGCATGGGTTGCTAATTTGTCAAATTAAAGTCTAAACATGCTTTCTACACAAGTATTAATAGATCAATTAATCATATTCACATGTTAAATAAAACTAAATAAACATGAAGATTTTCATCTTTACAACAATCATTTCTATTATGGATTTTCTAATGATTATCACATGGATAACATGATTATACACATGAACTGGCTATTTATTGAACAAAAACATTAGTATATAAGATAAACATTTACCTGATGTCACAAGGATCTAAAACAATATATGCTCAATTACTCTAGTTTCACGATTTGCACAGGCACTTTCATTAACACAAGTTCACGTTTTATATGCCGTGACACATAGCCCAAACCACCGTAGAAGGACACACACACTAATCACATATACACACATATCTATCACCTAGGCAATACAATGATAGATCTTAATTACTGCGCAGAACCGGGAGAAGTACTCTCCACCCTAACCAGCGATACTTGTTCGCCTATAGGATTTAATCCCAATGCCCATGGGACATCACACACATTGAACGTTCCCGTGGGGACTTTATCACAGTACAATTGCACAGCCCTCTAGGTAGCAATGTCCTTGGCACATTTTTCACATTTTTCTAATTAGTTTAACACACACATAATATACCATTCTTATATGCATTCGGTACTCACACATTTTCTTACTTTAGTATCACCTAACCTGGTATTACTGTTAACAGAGTTCACATCAGCCATTATTAACACTAATCATACTGTAATTAACTAATTTAACAGTAATTATACTAAACATGCATTAATGTAATCATTTTACATGAAATGTACAACTCAGTGTCCACAGTCATCCAATTTGCATGAAAATTTAACCACATGTCATTTACTATTCACATATCACATATACGCAATTTCAAATTTTTTTGGAATAAATACTATTTAAAAAAATTCAAACAGTGATATTTTCTAAGGTTAAAATAACCCAATTTATATAGTAGTCATCATTCAGACCTATAGTACACGCTACACATGCATACTGACAGTACTAACCATATTACAAATTTTTTAGAATTTAACTATTTTCGCACTTTTTATTGAAATTCCTACACTAATTAATCATGCTCACTATTTTCATGTCAGAAAATCTAGTAAACTATACAGTCATCAGAAAACTACCAAAATTAATAGTAAGTTCCGATATCAATGTACATATCACAGAAATTTTCTAACATTTAAAATTTTTACAGGGATCATACAAACATTAAATGGCAATGCTCAAAACCTATTTATCATGCATTTATGAAATTTTCATAATTACAGTCTTAAGTAAAATTTTTCACATAAACTATGCAACATGATCTCATACTCGTATTACATAACATATAAAATTTATCATATATCCTCATGCGCAAACCCAGAAAATAGTTTATAAAAGTCAGATCTACATACTGTTGCGGACTGACGAACTTAACGACAAAGGAATGGTCGTCTAGTAGGTTAACGACAACAAATAATGTTGTCAACTTAGGATATTAATGGCAGGGGATCATGCCATTAATATTCCGTCTGTGCAAAACACAAACTGCACATAAGAAAATCATTTGAATGGGGGGTTCCAGGACTCAAGGAAATCTGTAAAAATCCTGGGACATACTGGACACATGTAGGGATGATGTGGGTAGGTTACTTGCCTTGGATAAAATCTCTACTCTTCGAATTTGGTCAGAGAAGCCTCCTCGGCCTGTGCCAAAGAGCTTCAATTCCACCTTCAACCGGGTTCCTTGTCGATGCAGAACGCCACCCGGTGATGGAGATCTCTTCTCCAATGATTGGACTCCCTCCAGTCATAGAAGATCTCCGGAAGGAGTCTCCCGACGCGGGATCAAAGGTTTGCAAGATTGGGTTTTCGCACAGAATTCTAGGGTTCTTGACAAAGAGTCAAAAGGACTCAACCTAATCCTAACCCATTTTTTTTATAGGGCTGGGCGATTAGGGTCGTGCTAAGGTGATTTTGTGACGGTTGGGGAATGGTTACCATAAGAGGGGCAAACATTTCGGGGGCGTTTCCGGATCTGAGATAGCAAAAGATCTGGAATCTTAACGTCAACATCACAGGCCATCAACTTTGGGTGGCCTCCATCGATGTGGCTGCTAACCCAGAGTAAACGTCAAATCATGTGGACGCCTACTGGTCTCCAGAACACACTCTGCAGAAATCATACATACATACATATCATACATGTATATATATATATATATATATATATATATATACAATGCATATATTAAAGTACTAGTCTATATAGTATAAGTAAGCAAGTATTGCGCACTACAATTCATACATCAATGGTTTACGCATATAACATATTACACATACACACATGTAAACACTCAATATATAAAAAAAAAATCAAGGCCTTACATAGCACTTCACTTCATTAACACACCACTCGCCACCTAGGCAAACTAGTGACAAATCTAGTTACTGCGCAGACCGGGAGAAGCCCTCTTCACCCTAACTAGTGGTAGTGTCCACCTCCAGGATTTCATCCTAATGCCTTAGGATATCACTTAAACGTTGAGCCTTCCCATAGGGAGTTTCTACAGTAGGGTCTCAGACCTCTATGGTAGCAGTGTCAATCTCGGTGCACTTTTACGATAAGCACATTATCACATTTTAGCACATGTTTTACACATTTCACATGTACTATTTAACCATGTACATGCATTATTTAACATTGCACATGCTTCAATTACCCAACATGGAGCTACTGTTTCACAATGATAATTAGATCATTACACACTCTAATCATGCTACTAATCACTACATTACAATAATTAAACTTAACATGCTCATTATGTCAATTATCATTGTTAAACTAATAACAATACCTAATGTTATCTAAACAGTATGAAAATTTATCATAGGCTTCACACAGATTACATGTCACTTGGCTAAATTTTTAGATTTTTCAGAACAGTATATCAAATTTTAATAATTAGGCAGGTTTCAGGCATATTTATCAAGAAATTCGTATCACATGGTTCACAGTAAAATAGTCATGCCTAGACATTTTAAAGCTGAAGACAGTAATCGTATGATCATATAAAATTTATGAAACCCTAACTTGCAACAAATCAATTTATTTAACATAAACATAGGTAGATCATGCTCATTTTCAATTATAGAAATTACCCTAATTTCTATCATGCTCAGAAAAATAAATAGATCCTCATGGTATGACCTACTGACTGTACTGGAACAACCACAAAATTTACAACACATATAAGTAGCTTGAAGATCGGAAATCATCACACAGTCATGGTACATAAAGTTTTGTGAAAATCAAAAAGAAGTTGGTGTCAAAGGCCTTGCCGCCAACATAGGTTAACGACACAATATTTAGTCGTTTACCCAAGAACTTGGTGGCACACAAGGGGACGCCAACCTTCTATCTGCAGAAGTGCAGACAGAGCGCTTAAAACTTGATAAAATTGGGGTTCCAGGACTCGAATAAAATCTCGAAAAATACCTACGACCTAGAGGATATGGGTAGGGATGAGATCCATATATCACTTTCCTGAAAATAAATCTAAGAAGACCTAAATTCTTTGGTTATGCCCTCTTCAGCCAAGCCAAGAGGGTGCTCAAAATTGCTTGCAGATCTGGTCCTTCCTGTTGATGCAGGACGATCCTCGGAGTTGGGGTTGCTTCCTTAATGTATGATGATTCCTCTAGTCGATGCAGAACGCTAGAAGACTCCTCCAGTCGCCGGATCCAGCCCTCCAAAGTTTGGATTTCTCACAGGGTTTCTAGGGTTTCTTCCAAAGCCACAGAGACCTAACTCTGCCAAAACTCAAGATTTTATAGACTAGGTGGGTTAGGGTGTGCATTAGGGTAGGTTTCCTACAGTTATAGATGGTTTCCTAAACAGGAACCGGAAGAAACACAGTTGTTTCTAGATCTGAAATCACAGAAAACGGAAATAAAT
The DNA here is from genome assembly GCA_014218235.1 of Colocasia esculenta. Classification (NCBI taxonomy): domain Eukaryota; kingdom Viridiplantae; phylum Streptophyta; class Magnoliopsida; order Alismatales; family Araceae; genus Colocasia; species Colocasia esculenta. Next base: position 12,265 of record JACBKR010003148.1, read on the forward strand.
GTCAAACATTTGTTGTCTCTAATAGGGATTCAGCGTCCATCATTTTAGACGTCAACTTCACCTGGCCATGCAGTCAACGGCATGCATGTTTCCGTCAACATGCAATCAACGTCACTTTATGGTGACATTAACTAGCATTTCGGCTAGAACCCATAAATACATCAAAAACAACTATACTTATACATCATAACAACTTACAGAAAATAGATAGATTTATGCATATATATATATATATATATATATATAATATTATGTACACAACATAGTTTATACAATATGCATGGAATAACTAAAACAATATGCACATCAATAATTAGATAATACATGCACATTTAAATATATTACATGCATAGAAATAAGCTCATATATTCCAACAAGATGTATATCAATAATTACAGATTATATGCACAACATTACTAAATTCAATATACATAGGATTTAAATAAGTACAATATTCACAAAATTAGTTAAGCACTTATATTCACATAGAATATTATATATACATATATATGCACATGAATATTTAAATAATATAACATGCACAAATTTAATACTCACACTATATACATAACAAGTAAATACCACATGCACAATATAAAATGAACAAAAATTCGGGGGTCTCACACCCACTATTGAGTTTTGGTTAAACTCTTCCATGGGACATGATATGTAATGCCGCGGAAAGATTGTGAGGTACAATGATACACAACATCTTGGAAAATCCTAAATTCTGATTGGTAAAAATATGGGACGACGATATGTAATGCCAAAACGGTTCAGGTTTAGGTGGGATTACGGCCCAGTTCGTGCAATACCATGATTTTGTGTGTTATGTTTGGTTTGCCAAAAAGATGTGGTTGGGATATGTTCGAGAATATGTTTTGAATCCTCATATCCGTAATATTTGATTTATTCATAAATTTCTAAAATTTAGATCTTAAATTAATTTCCCTTTTCTAAATACTATTATTGATAAATTACTCTTTGTAGTTATTTCATCCATATTGTCAAATTTTGGCATTCCATTTTAATCTCTACTAATTGTATGTTCGTTCCATTCATAAATATCCTACCATCCATTTAAGTTGTCTATTGAGTCGTAGTACTCATGCTACTTATTAGTAAAAATTTATAGGAAATCCTTTAGAGGGTGTCATGCCCCAACGTGGGATATCAGAAAGTGAGGCAGTTAATAAACCACAAGTATAGAGTGTGTAATAGACATCAAACCACTAGACAATTGAATAATGCAAAATCACTATATTTCATTCACAAATCTCCACTAGGGTCTATTACATTCACTAATTCAGAGCCAATATTGAGCCAAATACATCATTACAACTGATTAAATGTAAAATGCTAAGCTAAGATGCTAGGATAACTAGACGCTTCTATGGTCACTTCAGGTTCACTCTTGCTTGTACCCATCCTCGTGAGTGTTATGTTCTTCCTTTAACTTGCTTGAAAACATTCATAAATAGCACAAGATGAGCGATAATGCCCAGTAGGACTTAATATCACATAGATAGACATGTTTTAAGTGATTAATATATTAAAGAGTAGAGTAATTAATGACAAAGAAATTCAAGTAATGTCAAGAGAGTAATAGCACAAATAACATGGTTCAAATAACATATTTTCAAGTATAGCACAAAGAGTAGGATGACCATAGCATGAAATAGCATGCAGTAGTAGGTAGGACAACGAGTCAAGTATAGTAAAGCACTTTGATGGTCAATAGATAGTCGAGATAGTAAAGCACTTGAGTGTAATGCCAAACACTCTGGTCAATTAACTCCCGCGGGCACCAACACTTTTGGGCGCACCTCCAGGACCAAACTGGGCCCCTTTATGTTGCCAAGCATTTAGTGTTATATCATTAGACAATGGCTATAGAGAGTACCAAGAGTAGATGTGAGTAATTGAAGAATAGATGAGAGTATAGAGGGAACACGAATAGATGAGTGAATATGGAATATACTAGAACTATAGATCAATGCATGTAAAACGTCATTAAAACAAACGATAGTAACGGTTGCAATAGTACCTTCGGGTGCTGGCAGTTTGGTAAATAACATGGTCTAACCACTTGGTCGTGACAGTAACACGGTCAAGGGGTCGGCACGATGTCAGAGAAGAAAATATGGCTAGTTGGAGCATGCCATACCGGTGCAGCATGACCCCTTAGGGTGTATAAGTGTTAATGGTTCAACCAGTTCGTAGACCATGAGGGAATCCATGGCCAGAGGAGACGTACGGAGGCCTTGCAACGATTTGCTAGTTCGGCAGTAGGAATATCTGACGGAGAGTTCGTCCAAGTCAAGAGAAGTGTGGAAACAGTAGTTGCTCGACATTCTAGAGGACTTCTAGAACAGTGAAGCGCTGGTAACGGTGTTCCAAAACAAATCGTGAGAAACGAATACATGTCCATTAAATAGAGAGATTTATGTGAAAAATTCCACTGAATTACTAGATGTATTATAGACATATATGATATTACAAGTCTAAAATGTATAGGTTTTAGTGTGTGTGCGATAGAAAATCATGGAGTTAGATAGAGATCAAATGCATAGCTTTTAAGAGAAATCATCATGATATGGCTTCTGTTACTGTGTTATAAACTTAACAAGAACTAATATGAGTAAATACATAGGTTTAAGGCAAGAACATAAGAAAAATAGGTTTTGATAAAAATTCAGAAGGCGACGTACCTTGCATAGTCGCGATAGGGTACCTTTAGAATGCGACAGACCCTTAACAGATCCCAATAGGGTCTTTCAGGATAGACAGGAAGAACGAGTCACAGTACTGTTGCGTTTAGAACATGATAGGTGTTGCCCAGCTAGCTAGCCCAGAGGGGGGTGAATGGGTTATCAAAATTTCGATCTCTGATTAAAACCTGTTTACTGAAAGGATTGCACAACTTAATAACAAGGTTAGAGTTAGAGCAAATAAGACAACAATCACACAAAAGCACAGCCACAAGACACAAGAATTTTATCCTGGTTCGGAACTCCTCTCCACAGGAGACCTACGTCCAGTCCCTGAGCAATACCTCAGGATTTTACTACCAAGGGTACAATCCCCCTTAAGGATCCTTACACCCAGCCTCAACTGGTCTTCCTTCAACCTGAAGGAAAAAACAACCACCCTGGATACCACCAGGTCTTCCTTCGTCCAGAAGGGAACACAAACCAAGAAGAAAAGGTGTGGAAACAGGCTTCAGGACTTAGCTTGACCAGATACACACTGAAGCTATCAAGGCTCGGGAGAGAAGGAGATTAAACAGATTTTTCTCTCCAAGGACTACACAAGCTCTCACAAACAAAAACTCTTTTTGATCACAGAGAGCTAAGAGCTAAGAACAAGGTTGGAGTGGAAGCTTCGCTCTTGTTTCTTCTGAAGACTCGAAGAGATGAATTTCTTGCTTTTTCAATTCAAGCGTTGTTCACTTTCTACTAACTGTATTTCTTCTCCGTCTTGAGTCTTCTATTTAAACTACTGATTCAAATTCGAACGTTGAAGTGTTCGTTGTCTCTTATCCTGGTGTACGTTAGACTGGTCACTGAGGAAGCTTCTGCTCGTCGTCCTTTATCCTTTTGTACACGCCAAAGAAATGTCATAGAACTTTGTATCTTGTGTCCAACGTTGTACAGATGAGTCTTGTCAGATATCTGTAAGCATATCATCAATAAATAGAGGACAGCTAAGACTGCCGTCGATTGTTAGTGTAGATAGAACAGATATTGCAATATATAGCAAAGCTCCTTTCTGTTCTAAAAAAGTACGTAGACAGAGTAGCATAGAAATGGAAGATATTGTCTGCATGCATGGGAAATACGATCAGAGAGCCTTTAATGGTGAGCAGTCAACAGACAAGATATGACTTTGACTTTTCAACGCTATCAGAAAGTATGTATTGATACAGCAAGAAATTCGATAAAAATAATCTCGATGACTTCAAACTTATGAAATCGTTATGCGATAACAGAGAAATCGTTATGACAGAGCATTATCAAATTATAACGATGAAATCGTTATGAGTCAAGTCGTTATGAACGCGTTTTAAGATCTGTAAAAGAAATCGTTATGACTATCAAGTCGTTACGATTTCAAAGAAATCGTTACAAGAAATCTTAACAAATCGTTGCACAAAGCAAAGCGTTATGAACTGTAAAGAAACGTTATGAACGAGAGTCGTTGCGAGTCTAAAGAAATCGTTACGAGAAATCTTAACAAATCGTTGCATAAAGCAAAGCGTATGAACTGTAAAGAAATCGTTATGAACGAGAGTCGTGCGAGTTCTAAAGAAATCGTTACGAGAAATCTAACAAATCGTTGCATAAAGCAAAGCGTTATGAACTGTAAAGAAATCGTTATGAACGAGAGTCGTTGCGAGTTCTAAAGAAATCGTTACGAGATCTAAAGAAATCGTTATGAACGAGAGTCGTTGCGAGTTCTAAAGAAATCGTTACGAGATCTAAAGAAATCGTTATGACCGAAAGTCGTTGCGAGTTCTAAAGAAATCGTTACGAGGTCTAGAAGAAATCGTTACGACTAGAGAGTCGTTGCGAGTTCTAAAGAAAACGTTCGAGGTCTAAAGAAATCGTTGCGACTAGAGAGTCGTTGCGAGTTCTAAAGAAAAATCGTTGCGATATCGATTTGTTTTGATTGTCGGTCAAAGAGGAAATCGTTCTGCTTATCAAAGAAGTTGATACAAAGACTTGGACAGAAATGAGTGATGAGACTTACCTGATTGTCTTGAGCTTTCATTTTTCTTTTATTCCTGTTCTCAAGGCTCAAGTAATCCATTAGTATTATTTGTTAATCATCAAAATTAAATATAAATAAATGAAATATTTGTTTTGGGGACAGTTTGGTCATCAATAGGGAGCTGTCGCTACCATGATGAGAAGTCGAACATATCGACATGTCACGATCTTAGGGTTCCTGACAAACCTAAAAAAGGAAATTCAATCCTCTTTGGTTTGCGTCTATAGGGGTCCGTCACATCCGCGCGACGGGTTGACCGGTCGTGACCTGACCCCGGTCACCCACTGTCCGGTTCAGCTTGTCGCGGCATGTCCGTGCATGCGACCATATCATGCCGGACTCGGTCATCGCAACCTGAACCTTAACGCGAAGCTTAGACACGCCGCGACTTGATCCTGATCGCGTCGACCTGTATTGTCCGACCTGATCGCGCCAGCCCTCGGTGTCTCGACAGTACAGAACGGCAAAAATCTTGATTTTTCCCATTTAACCCTGCCATACATGTTTATTAAATCATGTTAAACCCAAATTGAGTACTGTCATGTATAATTCCGAACTTTTAATTATTAATGAGCATTATTACATGGATTTAATTAATCTAAATGCTATCATGCACAATCATCTTGTTCTTTTGATTCATCTACACTTGCACACACATAACCATCATGTTTGCCATTCAACCCTATTAAATTACGGAATAATGTATCTGGTAATTTAGAAAAATAAATTACTAAAATCCCTATTTTTATATAATTACACTTGTCTTCATTTTCTCGTGTGCTTTACACACCACACACCGTTGTCCCTCGGCCTTCGAGCACTCGAGGCACGACAAACCAGTTTCTACACACTTTCTCTGGCATGGACCACCTCTCCACCGAGAAGACTCCTGACTGGACTAGGGACTCCTTGTCAAGGCCTCGGTAAGTCTTCTTGGCTTTGGCGCACATCCTTAGTCGATGAGCTGGTTGTACCCTAATACCCGTTGCACCCTTAGGGACTAGTACGATCCATGGCCTTAGTGTGTTCTCTCCTTATCTTGTGATCACGCCGGACCACCAGGCTCGTGTTGATGGCACGGCTAGTGGGCAGTTGTGACTTCTACCAGACTGTTGGTACCCGACCTGGTGCCGCGCAACTGTTACTATCGGCATTACGTTGTTTTACGATATTGTCCCTATCTCGTCTACTATCTATATCCTCTCATTTGTTCACGTTCTCTCTACACTCTCATCTATTTCATCTACTACTCTCATTTTTTCTTGGTACTCTCTTGGCCATTCGTGTGATTGTCTATGATAAAAATGACTAATGCCAGTGCAAATGGGGCCTGATCTGGTCCTTGGAGGAGTGTCCGAAAAGTCCAGTGCCCATGGGAGTTAAAATAATCAAGGATGTGTACGACATGCATCCAGTGCCATTATACTATCTAGATTAATCTATGACAATCAAAGTGCTATCAATACAAGTGCAAGCTAGTCAAGTGCTATACAAGTGCTATGTTACGTGCTATTATCGTTACATGGCCATTCTATTATCGTTCTCGTTGTGATTTTTCCCTGTACTAGTGCCATCGTTCTCTTGTTATCATTACTTGCTATATATGACTATTCTCTCTAGATATCCTACCATTCAAACATTAATATTTTAAGCATGCTTGTTCTCATGAGATATTAAGTCCTAATGGGCATTATTCGCTCATCCTGCGTGTTATTTTCATGTGTTCAGGGGAGTCGGATGGATATGACCACACTCACGAGGATGGGACTGATGAGGACGTTGCTCAGGAGTGACCCGATCAGCTATCTTGGCATAGTAGTATGAGTTAGTGAGTCAGTTAGTCCTTATGTAATAGTTTGGTTTTCAATAAAGTACTCTGGGCCCTAGTTTTGGCTCTGATATGTTGATGTAATAGTTAGTTCATGAAGTTTGATGAGTTATTATGATTGTAATGGAGGTTGGTGGATTTTAATGAAATGGAGTTTATTTAGTATTATTCCATTCGAGCAATGGTTGTTATTTTTTCTCTCGCTTTGTACGATTTAATAACTGTATATTCCGCGTTGGGCATTACAGTTTTGTGGTATCAGAGCCTGTGTATTCTTAAGTATAGGATGATCTAGGTTAGACTTGCCTCGACTTAGAGTCTAATTCCGTACCTATGTGAGATGCGTAGAACCAGGGTAATAAGATAAAATGAACTCACACACACAGCACAAACTTAGTGCAAACTCATTATCTTATATGTATTTTCTCTTTTGAAGGAACTTAAATCACAACAATGGCAGCGGAGCGTGCTCAACTCCGTGACATGCAGCAAACCATATAGCAGCTGACTCAGGCATTGCTTCAGGTTGCTGGAGCCAATAATAACAATACCGTGGTGCTAGAGACTTGCACCGAAATTTTTGCAACTTGAACCCGCCTCGATTCAGTGGGACCACTGACCCTGACGAGGCAGAGAATTGGGTGAAAGAGATGAACTCATTTTCTGTGTTATGTATGTGCGGATGGTGACCAGGCATTACTAGCAACATTCCAGCTTGAAAGGACGCCCATGCGTGGTGGGAGTCCATTGAAGCTACAAGGGCAGATGCACAATTCCACATAGAATGAGTTAAGAGCATTAAAATAGCAAGTATTTTTTCAGAACGAGTCCAAGAATGAAAGCCTCTGAATTTGCAGCCCTCAAGCATAGGAATCTCACTATTGCTGAGTATGAAGCTCAATTTTCTCGATTGGCGTGCTATGTCAATCACCTGTAGTCACTGAAAGAATGAAGCAATACATTTTTTTAATGCTCAGGCCGTGTTATCACACAGCTGACACCTATGGACATTCAAACTTATCCAGAAATGGTTAGAAGGGCACAATTACTAGAAGATGCGACCGATTTCACTGATCGCATCAAGGGTAGATGATCAAGAAGGAGCAGACATTCGGAGCACCGAGAAGCCTACTAACGGCAAGAAAAGGCTGTTAGTATCACCGATGGAACAAGCCAGGAGAGGAAACCCAAAGTCCCCATTCCTACTGCTTCGAACAACCAACCGAGATGCAGGCCTACGACAAGCTGGGTCACATTGCAGAAGAACGCTGGAGGAAGGCAAGTGCATGCCTTCGCTGTGGGAGCCGAGATCATCGGATTCCCGAATGTCCATTGCTGAAGGAAAATGAGAAGTGTCCTGCGGGACAGAGGAAGCCCGGCCAACTGCAGGCACTACAAGAGGTGGAAACCACTGAGGAAGGTGGAGTTGTCGAAGGTACCCTACCAGTCTCTTCTCATCAGCATTGTTTTGTTTGATACTGGCGCAACACATTCGTTCATATCACAAGCATTTGTTGATACATTACTGAAAAAACCTGCATCTATGCAATTTGAATTACCTGTCACAAAACCACTGGGAGAAAATGCTCAACTCCACAAATACTTTCCATTAGCTGATGTTAGGATTGGTGAACTCAATTTTAGAGCAGACATGATTTGTATGCCCATGGAAGGCTATGATGTAATTCTGGGAGCCGATTGGCTATCCACATATGGGGCTATCGTGGATTGTAAAAGGGAAGATTACTTTTAGTGAATTCCCTAAGTTGACCTCACGGGATGTAGACACAAGAGGCACTTGTCTCTCGTCTCTACTATAAAAGCACAGAACATGATAAGGAAGGGTTGTGTGGCATTTCTTGCCACAATTGTGGTTGAAAAGAAAGCAACTAAGATATCATACATCCATATAGTGCAAGATTACCCCAATATGTTTCTCAATGAGCTGCCAGGCATTCCACTTGAAAGATATGTAATTTCTCTCAATTGATCTCATGCCTGGAGCCGCACCAGTATCACGCCAACCCTACAGGATGTCCCCAGCTGAATTGAAAGAATTAAAGGAGCAATTAATGAAACTGCTGGAAAAGGGTTTTTTCGACCACGTACTTCTCCTTGGGGAGCACCAGTGATGTTCATCAAGAAGAAGGATGGATCCATGAGGATGCATCGATTACAGGCAGTTGAACAATCTCACTATCAAGAACAAGTACCATCTGCCGCGTGTTGATGAATTATTTGATCAGATATCAGGAGCTGAATACTTTTCTAAGATTGACCTTAGATCGGGATATCATCAGATGAGAATAAAGGATGCAAACATTTACAAGACAGCTTTCAGGAGCAGGTACGGTCATTACAAATTTGTAGTCATGCCTTTTTGACTAACCAATGCTCTGCAGCTTTTATGCAACTGATGAACGGCATATATCGCCCCTACCTCGACAAATTCGTCGTGGTCTTTATGATGATATTCTCATATACTCCAAGACCAAGGAACAACATGAGAAGCATCTGAGGATTGCTCTGCAGATCTTGCAAGACAACCAACTCTACGCCAAATTGAGCAAGTGTGAATTCTGGCTCGAGGAGGTGTCATTCCTAGGCCATGTTATTTCCAAGGATGGTATCACTGTCGATCCTTCCAAGGTTGAAGTTGTGCTAAATGGGAAAGTGCGACTAATGTACTAAAATCAGAAGCTTCTTTGGACTGGCTGGATACTACAGGCGGTTCATAAAAGACTTCTCCAAGATGGGCATACCTCTTACGCGTCTTACGCGGAAGGAGAACCCATATGTCCGGAGCAAGGAGTGTAAGAAGAGCTTCCAGACCCTGAAGCATGTTGTGACGTATGCACCTATCCTCGCATTACCAGTCAAGGGCGTAGGATTCTCAGTCTACACTGATGCATCTGGAATCTGTCTAGGCTACGTGCTCATGCAGAATGAGAAGGTGATAGCTTATTCTTCAAGGCAGTTGAAGCCACATGAAGTTAATTATCCTGTCCATGACTTAGAGCTAGCTGCGGTGGTATTTGCACTAAAGATATAGAGGCATTATCTCTATGGTGAGGAATTTTTGTCTACTCTGACCACAAGAGCTGAAGTACTTGTTCTCTCAGATGGAACTTAATATGAGATAAAGAAGATGTCTGGAGTATCTGAAGGGACTTTGATTTCAACATTCAATATCATCCAGGCAAAGGTAATGTTGTAGCTGATGCACTCAGTAGGAAGCCGGTAGCTTCGTTATTTGTTGTCATGGGCGAGATGCAATTACTTGAGCAATTCGCCAGTTTAGATCTAAATATTAAGGAAGAAGTGATAAGATGTGGTGGCTAATCTTAGAGCTCAACCCGACATCCTTGTCGAGATCAAAGAGCAACAGGCTAATGATCCATTTCTAGTTAGAGTCAGGGAAAACATAGCTTACAAGCCAGATTTCTCCATCACTGAGGATGGAAGAATACTATTCAAGCCGGGACATGCATGTCTGACAATGAGGAGCTGAAGAGAGAAAGCTAATGGATGAAGCCCACAAGACCAAGTATACCATACACTCAGGCATAACCAAGATGTACCAGGACATGCAAAGGTCATTTTGGTGGCCCAACATGAAGCGTGAGGTGGCTGAGCATGCCGCACACTATCTCACATGTAACAGGTAAAAGCTGAACACGTCATCCTGCGGGTGTACTCAGACCCCTGGACATACCCGAGTGGAAGTGGGAAAGCATCGGCATGGATTTCCTCATGGGTTTACCCCGAACTCGTGGTGGACCGATGCTATATGGGTTATTGTGGACCGTTTGACTAAGTCCACACATTTCTTTGCAATTAAGAGTACATGGAGTGTGGATGTACTTACAACACTATATGTAAAAGAAATAGTAAGATTACATGGAGTTCCGTGTCCATTGTCTCAGATCGTGACCCCAGATTCACTTCACATTCTAAAAGGGACTTCATATTGCATTGGGCACGAAACTCAATTTCAGCACTGCCTTCCACCCACAGACAGATGGACAGACAGAAAGGACGAACCAGATAGTGGAAGACATGCTATGTGCCTGCACTATAGATTTGAAGGCTATTGGAATGAGCAGCTATCCTGATAGAATTCGCCTACAATAATAGCTATCAGGAGAGCACTAAGATGGCACCATTTGAACCACTGTACGGAAGAAGTTGCAGATCACCAGTGTGCTGGAATGAGGTAGGAGAACAGCAATGGCTAGGACCAGACATGGTGCAGAGCACTAGCTGGGATATATAGATTATCAGAGACAAAATTAAGATAGCCCAGTCTAGGCAGAAAAGTTATGCAGACAGAGAAGAAGGGATTTAGAATTCAAGTTGGAGACCATGTGATGCTGAAAGTATCCCCAACCGAGGATTTCAACGGTTTGGGATGAAAGGCAAGCTAAGGCCAAGATTCATAGGTCCTTTTGAGGTCTTTGATAGAGTTGGTGAGGTGGCATATCGCTTGGCACTACCTCCTCAGTTCTCAACAGTACACAATGTTTTCCATGTGTCAATGCTAAGGAAGTATGTGTATGCTGTCCCACGTAATCAGCTATGATGACATTATTTTAGACAATGATTGACTTGTGTGAAGAAAGATGGTGAAGATATTGGACAAGAAGATGCAATAGCTTCGGAATCGATCTATACCCGTGGTTAAGATATTATAGAGGAATCACGAAGTCGAAGAGGCCATGTGGGAAACCGAAAGCAACCATACGACGAAATTATCCGGAGCTATTCGGTAATTTATTCTTCCTCACGATCTTATGAATTTGGGGATCAAATTCTTTTTAAGAGGGGGAGATGTAGTACCCTTGATTTTTAAAATCCAAATAAAATAAAAGTTTTAATTAAATAAATGAGAATAAATAGATTTAATTAGAATAAGGAAGAATAAATAGAATTTAAGGGAATTAAATTAAAGCCCATTAAGCTAAAATTAGTGATGAGTTATTAATGGTCTTAACATGAATTGTTGGGCTCAAATGTAAAGAACCCATCATGAGATGGGAGGTAATATGTGAAATTCGCATTAAAATAATAATAATTTTAAAAGGGGTAAGATAAGTGTTAAATAAACCATAATTATCCACAACAAGAGTTCTTACCTCAACCTAAACCCTTGGCCACGAAATTGGACCTTACCCTATCCGATGGGTAGATAAAGGCAAGAAAAGGGGGATAAATAAGGAAAAATTCAGAGTTTAAGGAAAGGGAGGACTCTTAGAATGGGTAGGACTCTATTAGCCATCAAAACACCCTAATTCGTCCTATCAACCATCATTTGCATGCTGAGACCCTTGGGAGACGAAGGGGAAGCTATTTGGACGTGGGGAGTGTAGGAGAAGGGCTTGAAGCTTGGATTTTTGTTCTTCCTATTTCGTCATCAACCCTAGTTTCTTGTCAACGCAAAAAGGTAGGCAATCTCTCAAGCTAAATTCGTGTATAATACTCTAGGTAGTCTTCATGATACCTTCAAAAGCCCTCTTGTTTCGCCCTTTTTTGTTCTTGCATGAGGGTGAATTAAATGCCTAAATCTCTGTTGACATGTGTTATCGGAACCTTCATGTTTTGCTTGTAACCTCGAATCTACTCATGATCATGCCTTGATAAAATTACAAGAATACTACATGTGTTAGGGTCTAACGAGCCCAGTTTGTCCAAATTCCATTGAACATGCCTTGCGAATTAAATTATTTCCTAGACATGTGCATGATTAGGTCAACAAAAAGTAAACTAGTCAAAAAACATTCTATACATGATTGATTTCTAATGTTCGTTCCAGAGATAGATCTCCATGTCTACTCTCGTTTAAAATTAGTTCATGCTTTTGGATCACTGTCTGATTTTATATCGAATTTTGAATTGCCGGTATCATGTAGACCACCTGGAAAAAATGGGCAAAACCCCTTTATTTGGGATCGGGCCACTTCTGATGTCACGACGGCCGATAGGTCGCTATATCAAAGGGGTCACGACACAGGGGTCCGTCGAATTCGGAACACACAATGGGTCGACCGGTCGCGACCTCCCCAAGTTCACCCCACTGTCAGGTTCAACTTGTCGCGGCCTGTCCGTGTGTTGAGACCATATCACGCCGGACTTGGTGCATCGTGACCTAAACCTGAACGCGACGCTAAGACACGTCGTGACCTGATTCCTGATCGTGCCAGCCCGTATTATCGCGACCTGATCGTGCCAGGCCTGGGTGTCGCGACATAAATAGAACGGCCAAAATCCTGATTTTTCCCATTTAACCATGCCATACATGTTTATTAAATCATGTTTAAACCAAATTGAGTACTGTCATGTATAATTCTGAATGTTAATATTAATGAGCATTATTACAAGGATTTAATTAATCTAAAAGCTATCATGCACAATCATACTTGTTCTTTTGATTCATCTACACTTGCACACACATAACCATCATGTTTGCCATTAAACCCTATTAAATTATGCAATAATGTATCTGGTAATTAGCGAAATAATTACTAAATTCCATATTTTAAATAATACACTTGTCTTCGTTTTTCTCATGCGCTTTACACACCGTCACCGTTTTCCCTCGGCCTTCGAGCACTCGAGGCACGACGAACCAGTTTCTACACAACTTCTCTTGGCATGGACCACCTCTCTACCGGGAAGACTCCTGACGAGACTAGGGACTCCTTTTAAGGCCTCCATAAGTCTTCTTGGCGTTAGTGCACATCCTTAGCCGACAAGCTGGTTGTACCCTAATACCCGTTGCACCCTTAGGGATCGGTACGATCCATGGCCTTAGTGTGTTCTCTCCTTATCTTGTGATCACGCCGGACCACCAGGCTAGTGTTGATGGCACGGCTAGTGGGTGGTTGTGACTTCTACCAGACTGGCGGGACCCGAAACTGGGCCGCCAACTGTTACTATCGGCGTTACGTTGTTTTAGGATATTGTCTCTATCTCGTCTACTATCTATATCCTTCATCTGTTAGTTCTCTCTACACTCTCATCTATTTGTCTACTACTCTTATACTTTTCTTGATACTCTCTTGGCCATTCGTGTGATTGTCTAATATAAAGAAATGACTAATGCCAGTGCAAATGGGGCCCGATCTGGTCCTGGGGGGAGCGCTCAAAAGTGCTAGTGCCCATGTGAGTTAAATATGATCAAGGATGTGTACGAATCATCTAGTGCCATTATAATATCTAGATTAATCTATGACAATCAAAGTGCTATCAATACAAGTGCAAGCTAGTCAAGGGATATACAAGTGCTATCGTTACGTGCTATTATCGTTACATGGCCATTCTATTATCGTTCTCGTTGTGCTATTTTCCCTGTACTAGTGCCATCTTCTCTTCTTAACGTTACTTTCTATACATGACTATTCACTCTAGATATCTGCTATTCAAAATATTAATTATTTAAAGCATGCTTGTTCTTATGAGATATTAAGTCCTACTGGGCGTTATTCGCTCATCCTGCGTGTTTATTCATTGTTCAGGTGAGTCGGATGGATATGACTACACTCACGAGGATGGGACTAATGAGGACGTTGCTCATCAGTGACCCGATTGTAGACACCCGATTATGACTAATGGGTTGAACCACATTTTCTTGCTACCTTAGTGGGCCCCTAATGGTCCTCACCTTGAGCCCTCATTTGCCTTGATTTGAGCCCATTAATCTATTAAAATACCTTGAAATCCCGAAATCAATCATTTGAGAGTCCCTAGAGGAATATAACTCCTATTTTAATCATGTGGTTAGAGAGAATAATCCAAGATAATTCGGGTTTCCTTGTCGCGACGCATCGTGGCGCCGCAACTATAGTCGCGACGGGTGGGCCGCCGCGACACCCATGCATTATCCATGCACGTGGGCATTGCTGTCGCGTCCCCCGTATTGTCGCGTCTCTAGTCGCGACCCTACGATCTGACGCGACATGTCCGAGATCTCTGGCCTCCGTAACCACACCCTATTTATCCTCCATGCACTTTGACTTGGTCTAAGAGGGTTATCCCACCCCTTTTGGACGGATCCTTGCCCTAGGGACTCTCCTAAGCTCCCCTAAGGACTCTACACCCCGATTTGATAGAGCTTTATCCCCCATTTTTAATTTCCAACCTTTTTGAGGAGATAATACCTAATTTTCTCTCTCCAAGCTCTATATAAGGAAGGCCCCTCCTCATGGACGAGGAGAGCCTCATGATCACCCCGAAGGGCTGCCAAAATTTCCTCTGAACTAGACTTAGCCACGCAGCCACTCATTCCCTTCATTCCCTTCACATTCCACTCCTCACAACTCACTATTTCACCATAATGGAGCATGGAACGTGAAGAGGGCGACTTCAGCAATCTCCTGACCTTTTTGCACATCATTGGAGCTGCATCCACGCCAGGAAGTCGCCCTAATGGGCTCATTCCATTCCCTCTTCCTCTTTTATTTCTACATGCATTTTTATTCCTTTTTAAGTAGAGCATATTCCACCATCCACCCACGTTTTCCACACCCACATGGGTTTAAAACCACCCAAGGTGCGTTCCCACCATGATCTCCATCTCATTTCATCTTTTAGAATAGATACTACACTTTACATGTTCTAATAGGGTCTTTTCCTTGTGTTTTCTTTTCATTGACAAGCAAGCAGCAAAGTCTACGAGGAGCTCTGGTGCTCTGGCCGGCTGGAGGACTAGAAGAAGGTCACAACAACAAATCTCCCGCATTCAGAGAACGCGACGGCCTAGGGTGACGCAACAAAGACGCGTCGATTTCCACTGACGCGACACTAGAGATGCGGCGGCCATGGCGACCGTGACACCAAGTCAATTTCCTGTTCTCTTCCCTTTTCCTAGTTTAAGTTAGCCATTGTCTTTCCACATCGTTAGGCAACTTATCTAGGTGGAGATCACATCCTTTTTCCTACGCTATCATATTTAATATCCATGTCCGTGTCGAGGGGAAGCAATCCCTGTGATTACACCTTTTGGCGATCACTTTGGGACCTTCACTGCCACCCTCATAGATTTTTTGATTGTCTGCTTGCCATGTTTCCTTGTTGTTTGTCATCATAGTGTCTTGTTAGAGTTCTGTTCTTTATTCCCTGCCTTTTCGCTCTGTCATTGTCGCGACCATCGCGGTGTCGCGACAAGTTTGCGTCGCACGCGGGGACGCGTCATCAGGTTAGTGCTTGCTATTCATTTGCCTTCCTGTTCAATGCCCATGAGAACATGCGTCGTTGTTACATGGCTTAGATGATGTTCTCGTTTTCTGTCTGATAACATCCTATTAGGGTTCGGATTTCCCGTTTAGTTTCATCTGTAAGATTCCAGTTCCTATCACGGCCGGACGAGTGGATGCGACCTGGTCGCGGTTTGGACAGCGATGCGTTAGCAGGTTTGCTTTTATTGTTCTTGCTTTCAGCCATGAATCGGCTTCTGTATGCTCCCTGATTCATGTTGTATCCCTATAGTTTTCTCTCGTGTTCCTTAGTTTTGTAGGATAGTCTGTTTGAATTGGGTTGGTGACTCAGTGGTGTTTTCGGGCCTCTGTCTTTATCGCGGCAGCCCGCTCTGTCACGATAGGGTCGCGGCGTATCTGGCCGTCGCGACTCTGCCGAGGACTCCTTTTGTCACCCTATTTGCTCCTTATCTTCATTCATGCATACACTAGTCCCTTGCATATGCTGTTCATCCATTTGATTAGGTCCCCCTTGGTTGAGTGAGTCCTCTCACCTACGAGCACCCGTAGGCTGACTCGGGCCCACCTTCCGAGGACCTCTGTAAGTCCCCGTGGCCTTACGCACGTTACGGTTCGCAAGGCTGGTTGTACCTTGTACCCTTAGTTCGAACCACCCCCGCGTGAGTGTGTACCACCCTTAGTCATACCGGAGCACTTGAGTTTCATTCCTATCAGGGACCGCATGACCGAGTGACATCCCTTTAAGCAATTCACTTAAAAGGTCAAGTTCGAATCTTAGAAATTTTGCATTGTAAGCATGATAACTTGAGTGCTTTGATCCCCTTCCCTCTCTGTCTTTCTTGTCTGCTAGATTCTAGGTGTCCCCCCAAATTGGTTGGAGGGTGTATGCGTCATTGTTTAGGGAGATCGAGTCAGTCCCCTCCGATCCTCGTGCTTTATCATAATCCCCTCTTCGACATGGACCAATTTCGAGTCCTTGCCGACGATGCCCTACCCCTTGGTTTGCTCGAGGAAGTGGCCCAACCTTCCATGGCCACGCTCCCGGGGCATATCCAGCCTCCCTCCATTACTGGGATCCAATCCTGTCCTCCTTCTCCTCCCGTGGATGATGACCCTCATTCTCAATTCAGCCAGCTCCTTCCTCACCTCACTCCGGACCAGGTCCGAGAGTTCATAGCTGCTGCCAAGGGGAAACAACCTTTATCTCCCCGGGGTCAAATCCAGCCCGACCGGGGGAGTCCTCCGTCCGCGTCGCTTCACCCCTCACCTTTCTTCGTCTGGGGCAGACCCTACACCTCTCCCGTCCTCGGGCCATTCATTTTTCAGAACAAGCTACCTCCCCCCACGAGATGTTCGGCCTCGGTCTCCTCCCACTACGTATTATACGGCCGAACCAGCTCCGCTCCCTCGCGAGAGGTCTCACTCCTTCGAGCGGCCATGCTCCCTTGTCCCTACGCATCAGATCCAATCTCCTTCCGATTTCCTGGCGGAATGGACAAGTATGAGAAGGAGCTTCATGACCTCCGGAGGCAAATTGATCCTCGGAAGGTAGCTGACATTGCCCTCCCATCCTTAATACCTCCGGGTGCCTCCCCAGTCCGAGCTCCCTATATATCATCGATACTCTGGGTAGGGGACCCCTATGTTCATCTGAAGGACTTCGTCTATGAATCGGCGCCACACAAGTATGACCGCCATCTCATGGCATATTTGTTCAGAAAACCTTAGATGGTCCAGCCTTAGAGTGGTTCTTCTTTGCCTCCCGAGGAAGCCGAGGATTTCCAAGTCGTTCCAAGAAAGGTTTCTGCAGCAGTTTCAAGATCGGGTGGGACCGAATACTCTTTTGTGGATTTGGTAGCTGAAAAGATGAACCAGAAGAGGATTTCTCCACCTATGTTGACCGGTGGCGCTCTCTTGCCGCCAAGGTCCGTTGCCCAATGCCTGAGGAGGAGAAAGTAAAGCTATTGATCTCCATGCCACGCCCACCTACCGAACTATTTTGCCATGAACGACATCTCTACCATGCACCAATTATATAGTCGAGCCCGTTTCATCAAACCAACTCAAGGACTCACCTATACTTCCATGTTCGAGATCCCCAAGACCCGGTATGCTAAAAAGCCGCATGGCCCAGTCACCGAGGGGATCCAGACCATGAACAAGTAGTTGCCGTTAGCAATCCCCAAGGCCCATAGGTAGGTCCCCCTATACCCAGCAAACCCAGCAGTCTTGGAACAACACAACAACAGGAAGCCACCTCCCCAAGGACAAATCCCCCTCAAGATCAGCGTCAATACTCCTAGTTCCTCCGCCTCAAATGGTATGCCCCAAAAACCCAATGGGCCCAAGAGAGCCCAATACCCTCCATTACTCGAATCTCTAGCTGATGTCTTTGCAGCCCACATGTCTCTAAATGCCTTAAGACTCCCTCCTGAGAAGGCGATTGGAATATGGCGGCCGATCAAACAAAGTACTGCGTCTATCATCGTCATCAGGGCCACATGTGTCCGATTGCTTCCATTCCGGGACATGATATACGATCTCCATGAGTAAAATCAGATTGATTGGGCAGAATGAAGAGGTTGATCCAAACTCTGAGGGACCAG
>JACBKR010003149.1:0-30830 GCA_014218235.1 Colocasia esculenta
TGGCGAAGGGGATCCTGAACGCCTGGAGGATCACCCCCATCCAACTAACGCCAAACTCGTGAGGATGATTCAACGTATTCTGCATCCTGTGCAAGCTGTGGGATGTGGGACCACTGTAGACATCTTCCGGGGGCACTTCACCCGTGCAGCGTCGCCGCAGACCGGCAACGGTGTTTTCAACATCAAGCACCGGCCGAACAAGATGCGAATCTTCTTCTCGAGCAAATACTCGAACAACAAAGGATGGACGCATCGCGTCTTCTTCGTGGGCCGCCGCCGCGGAGCTGGAGCGGAGGAGTGGGGGTAGGGTTGTTCATAATATGGTCCAACCCGAAAAACCGAACCGAACCAGCCAGTTCGGTTCGATTCGGTTCGGGTTGAGAAGTCTCATGGTTCAGTTCGGTTTTGCACAAGAAAACCGAATGAACCGAAATATATATTAAATATATTTAAATAATTAATAATAACAAGAAAGAGCGCCTAGTCCAGTGGGCTAGTCCAACGGCCTTTATTCTGCATTTTTTTTGTTCGGTTCAAACCGAACCGAACCGGTTCGGTTCGAATATAATTTTGGTTCGGTTCGGTTTTCTCAAAAAGAGGTCCAAATCGGACCAAACCGAACCGTGAACAGCCCTAAGTGGGGGTTCCCCACTCGAGTTGGGGACCCTCCGAAGAAGGACATGGTGCCCTTCTTCATCCGGGAGGCGGCGAGGATCTCCAATGGCCTCAACAACGTGCTGGCGGAGCGCGCGGAGTGTACCTGATGGGCCCAGCTGGTCGAACACGGGCTCAGCCGAGCATGGGGTAGGTACCATACTTCGTTACTCCTGTTCTGGGTTGTTAGGGGACTATTTTCTGACTCCTTTTCTCTGAATAGATGCCGCCGAGCTGGCCGCCAACAGGGACCAGGAGTACATGGCCCTCTACGCGAGAGATACTTGTCACATCATATGTGACGTATATGGATGAGGGTGCTCCTGAGGCTGCATCGGAGAGAACCGATTGCCAGCGGTCGAGCCTCCGAGAAGAGACCTCTGAAGATAAATCTTCGGAGGGGGTCTGCATCTAATGGCGGTGAGGACCGCGCAGGAGCCCGAAGAGGAAGAGGAAGTCCCCCAACTCCAGCTTCGGAAGAAGAGGAGGCTAGTGAAGGTGGCCGAGCAGATAAGGCCGCAACCGACGACCAAGACAAGGCCCTTGACCGTCGAGGGCATGATCTCGGAGTTGGGTCTTGGAGAGGAGCTAGTCATCGTCAGCGACCAACTCTGAGGAGGCTCCGCCGAGGAGCAAGTCGGGATGGTGATGCCCCTAGGTCCCACCGAGGACCGCGTGGAGATGGGGTGTAGCGGAGGCGCCTGGAGCCATGGCGGGTGGCGAGGCCAGCCCCGTGCAGAGGTCCGTTCTCGAAGTGATCCCGGAAGCGGGGACCGCCGATGTCAGGTCGGAAGGAGCAGCGGAGCTTCCTTCGACCGAAGCTGCTGCGGAGGACCAATCGCAAACGGCGGTTGTGCTCGTACCCCTCCCCGAGCAAGCAGTCGCAGATGAGGAGGGCGGACCTTCTCAGAGGGCGCCGCCAACGGCGACGAAGGCCAAGAGGTGGCGGTTGAGGTGGCCGTTAGCCAAGTGGCCGAAGGGGCAACCCTCCTGCGGGGGAGACCACCCTTGCTGCCGAGGCCAGAGCTGGGTCCGAGGAAGACTAGGCACCTCAAGAAACTTTCCCCCTTGCCCGACCGCCTCCCAGCTCGAAGTGCTGGCACGATGCCAGGGCTGAGCTCGGAGGAAACTCCTGAGCGATCAGAAGAGGTTCGGGGGGAGCACCGCTCAGATGACGACGATGATGCTAACGTCGGGGAGATGGTCGGCGGCATCGCACAATCGCTGGAGGTGTTGTGAAGGCTGGCGTTGCGGGCTCAAGACCACCAATAGATGTGGGATGCCGAGATCACGTTTTTCGAGGAACGCAAGGAGCAACACCACTGTAATCTGGCATGTTCGGATCGTGGTTTACCAGTTTTTGGAGGCTAATGTATGGCCCATTCGTAGACCATGTAGGTCTACATATGTTTTTACAGGTTTATGGTGTAGGTGGGAGGCTGGAGGGCTGAGCATGTCAGCCCAAAATAGGCCTTTGTCGGGTTCACTAAGAACGTGTCTAACACAGATGATGCGTCTCTCAGTGAACGCGTCCACCCTAATCGATGCGACTTTGAGAAGAAAGTGTTAACCTGCATGGACGCGACTTTCGACTGCCGTTGCATTGGCGCTGCTGCATGCGCGCCGTGTGGCGCATGCAGGGGATGTCGGGGTTTAAAGGCGTCACCGATGTCGGACGCGTTTATAAACGCGGTCGGAAGACACGACGCGATTAAACCCTGTGTGTTTTGAGCTCCAGCCCTTGGCCGAACAGTGCAAGTCGCACTGTTTAGCTGGGAGGAACTCTGTGGAGGCTTGCTGCGGGATTTTGAGGAGATTTCATGATTTTGGCTGTCCGATCGACGCGAGGAGGAGCTTGGAGCGCGAGGAACGTCGGGATATTATCAGATTTACGTTTCATTTACAAGTAGAGGAACTTTGCCTTGTTTTCTCTTCCATGGTTTGAATGGGTTAGGGTTTATAGTTTTTGAAGTGGAAATCATGTAAGGAGGGTAGAGATCATGTCTAGGGTTTCGTTTACATGCTTACTATCTCCTTTACTTGCATGTATGGGAATTTAGGATGCTTTTCGGAATGGGTTTAGGTCTGGGATCTGCCACCTGAAAGGCGTCGAAACCAGATGACGCGATTCACTCTTTAAGGCATCAAGTAAGTCCGACGCGATTCAGTCATTTAAAAACGTCCACTGTGTTGGACGCGTTTTGAAATGGGGTTACCCGAGAACAGATGTTTTGTGGCTAGTCTGTTTGGTTTCTGTCCCACATTGCTTATGTTGTATTGGCAAAGCAATGTAGAGCTTGTATGGGTTGTGTTGACTCGTACCGTGGTTGTTAACGATAGAAGTTTGCATGGAAATGTGTGCATAGAAAGTCGGGTCATTACGCCTTCCGAGATTACCTCTCTAGTCGGGTCCCCAGCACCGAGTGCTCAGGGTTTGTCCTGGTACAGTGCGTACCATCGAGGTTTGTGTCGTCTTCCTGGACACCCTCACTCCTGAGTTTGAGTTGTACGCTCGGCTGAGGGAAAGATGACAATGGGCAGTGACACGTGTTTGTGGGTGTGCAGTCGCTTGTAGCGCGCTCTTGTTGTGGGGGGGAACGGACACGGTAGATGTACTAGTCCTAGCTAGTCTGTTTCCAGTGCCTCACTTTAGGGTTCTCGACCGGAGTCCCTAAAGATGTCAGGCTTGGGCCTGCAGCTGTGTATCCTGCAGGTGTGGTGTTAGTTGTCTCCACAGTTCTTGTCTTATTGAGGTGGAGCTAAACCTTTCGTTCATGGCTGTGAGACTGAGAGGTGAACTTGTGTTGTTTGTCCGGGTATGTGGCTGGTGTCGCGAACCAGTTCTCGTGACTCGTGTGTGGCGTACCCTTCTGTAGCTTGTACACGTGTTGTGTTTTTCCGTTTATTTACTTACAGCTGTAGCATCTTTCATAGGTGTTGTTATATATTAAATGCTTTACAGCTTTACATATTACATATGTTGTTTATTGTGTTTATCGGCTTTGGGGGAGTTGCCCTACTGAGCCAGTGACTTGTGAGGCTCACCCCTTCTTCTTCCAGATGAAGGAGAGCAGGAGGGTTCTCGTCCCTCTTCTAGTTCGGGACCGCACCGTAGTGGAGTCGGGCCTACACCACCAGTAGAGTAAAGTTTTTACTTGTGTAGCCTTGGGGGTTTGTCCTGGGCTATTGTACTATTTAATGACTTGTGTATGGAATTGAGTATGTACATTCATGTGGATATATGTGAGATATGGTATCTTATGTGTGTTCAATATGTTTCTTTATATTTCCATGGACATGTGTGAATGATATCCCTTGTGAGGTTTCGGCCCGATCGCGGGAGGCAGAGTCGAGTCGGGCACGTTATTGGGTTAACAGGTCCGAACGGCGAGGACCGTCACAGTTGGTATCAGAGCAAGGTCCGTGTAAATATGAAGAAATGGAAATGTACATAGTATGTTCCTTACTATAGTCTACTGCTGGTAGTTGGCCCTGTTTTTTAATGATATGCTTGTGTGTTGTGTGGATGGAATGTTGTGTGTGCAGGTTTATAAATGGCTGATAGAAGAGATTGGGGAGGTGGTGGTGATGATCCAGAGGAGACAACACACCAGATGATAGAGAGGTTGTGGGATAGTATTACTCAGATTCTAACACGGCTAGACCAGCAGCCTCTGGTTCAGCCAGCAGGAGTACCACCGGTTCAGGAGGAGGTAGTGTCAGCACCCGTGGCACCACCATATGGAGCAGAGGTACCACCTGTAGTACCTGTGCCTCCAGTTGCACCAGCGAGGTCAGCCAATGTGGAGGAGTCCACGATGTTAGTGGAGAGGTTCCTGCGGTTGCAGCCACCTACGTACTCAGGAGGTCCGAATCCAAATACAGCGGAGCATTGGGTGCATGAAATAGAGAGGGTATTTGCTACTATGAGGTGTCCACAGACGAATAGAGTTCTTCTAGCTACTTATCAGTTGAGAGGTTTTGCACAAGAGTTGTGGAGGCTCAAGATGAAGACCGTGTTCACAGGACGAGCGGATGATACCATCACATGGGCTGAGTTCCTTGAAGCATTTAATAATACTTTCTTTCTGGTGCAAATTCAGCAAGCAAAAAGAGAGCAATTCAGGACACTTCAACAAGGGAATTTGTCGGTGTTGGAGTACCAAATGAGGTTCATGGCCTTGAGTGGGTATGCACCTTATGTGGTAACCAACAATGTAATGATGGTGGAGTACTTCATCCGAGGGTTGAGGCCGGAGTTGCAAGATGCAGTGATACCTTTGATGTCTGGTACAATAGAAGAGGCAGCCCAAAGCACAGCAATACTTGAAAGAACCGTGCAAGCCAGGTAGTCCAGTGGATCAGGATCAAGCGGAGGTAGTTTCTGACTTCCACAACAATCACCGGGTGTTATCAAAGGAAAAGAACCTTCGGGAGGAGTGTGACCGCCCCGGATGTTTATGCCCAATAAGGCTCCATATCCAAGTCCGCCTCCCACGATCGGACCGAAGTCTTGCAAGGGATAGCTCGTACACGTGTCCAGTAAGAATTTAATTTAAAACCACAACAGTATAAGACACAAGAAAGAACATGTGCTCATACCTGTAATATATATCAATTTACAACTGTCCTAATACATTATTACATATCCAATAAAAAAGTACAACTACCTGGGGCATACCCCGAGGGAGCACAAGCTCACACTACTGCGGTGGTACAAGTCTGCCACAACACCTCCGCAAGCCACACAACGGCAAACCCTTAAAAGAATTGTAGGGGAGTGAGCCTCAACAAGTCACAGGCTCAGTAGGGACCACCCACAAAACACACACAAAACTAAAGAGACCTCAGCCCCAGAGGGTCTCACTGGTAACACCGGTAGCCAAAACACGATATGCTCACACAAAGCATGATTAACAATAATTAACCTAAGCTTACTGGCTAATACAATCTTCGGAAAGTAAGGGGAAACCACAGGACTAGCTCGGCACCACTAGTCCATTCAAAAGCTGAAATGCCTAGGTCACAACCACATGCCTCACAGGCAAACCACTACAACAACTGGTCGCCTAAGCTACAAGCCTCACAGACAACCTACCCACGTAGGGTAATAGGATTGGCATCAGCTAGCCAATCCACCTCACACCAACACCTCAGACCAAAACATAATTGGAAGCTTACCCGAAGATAAGTAAAAACACAACACGTGGAAGGTCACTCCACAGACCTCCACAAAATACAAGTCCACCTCAACACTTGAAGGGATTGGTACACAATGTACCACAACACAAAACTACCTGCAAAGGGTACAGGTACCTACTACACGAGGTACCACATCGGAACCACAACCAGAATCGTGCCACCACCAGGGCACACCATAACGAGTGAAACCTCTACCAACAAGTCACGCACACAAGCCACAACCAGGGCAAAACACGAGTTGGAAAGAACGACGCCACCACACGGGAACGGACTACTGGTTCATGACGCCAGTATCTAACCAGGACAACACAACACAAGAATTATCTGTCAGTCTCATAGCCACGGACTACTCAGTCCAGCTACCGCTCCACAAACACACAAAGTAAGTTAACCAACTGTGGAGACCAACCAACACCACACCTGCAGGTCACACACCCTGCAGGTCCATGCCAGACACCTTTAGGGTCTCCGGCCCGAGCTCCCTAAAGTGAGGCAACTGGAAACACAGAACTAGCTGGGGACCAGTACGTCTACCGGTGTCCGTACCCCCAACCACGAGCACGCTATAAGCGACCAAACACAAACTCTCTCAGGTCGCTGCCCCACTGTCGTATTTCCCTCAGTCAGACGTACAACTCAAACACAGGAGTGAGGGTGTTCAGGAAGACAACATAGACCTCTGTGGTACACACCGTACCGGGACACACCCCGAGCACAATGTGCCTGGCTCACACAGAACCCGGGGTACCCAACTGAAGAGGCATTCCGGAATAGGCGTCGGACCACCAAACTCGGCTAGCACACAAACCACGTCAGTCACTTAACACCTCGGTGAAACTTATATCACGATACATTAAATATAATTGGCTCGTCACCGGTCACCATGTGACCTCCAAGCTAACCGACACCAACACATACTTAAATCACAATGACATACAACAATCTTGCTTGTCATTGGTCATCTCATGACCTCCATTTCCATATTAACACAAAATATAATAACCACTCAATAACCATACACGTGCTTTACTAATTAAACCATCTTAAATAACATATAAAAGACATCAAAGGTGTAATACCCTCGAATTTAAATATCGTGATTTACTTATAAATTCATGTTTATGCAAACTAATTAGAATTACATTGAGATATTTAGGATTTAGGGTGTGTTTAAGACACTTTATCATACCCAGGTATCACTTTCGGTCGTGCGCACCCCGACAGGGCGACACCGGAAAACTGTAACGAAAATGAAATCTGAAAACACCAAAATTCTTAGAAAAATGTGGTGATATCAAATATGTAATTATCCGGAATTTTTGACAACCGGATTTTGAGATTAAGTCGATGCAACTATTTTCCAGACGATTTTTCACCCAGTGAAAAATAAATTCTAAAAATAAAACTAAAATCACGACAATTTGTAAAACATTCCTATTAGTTTATGTTGAAATTTCAACTTAAACAGACATCATTTGAATGTATTTATATAAGAATTATTGGGCTAGCTGAATTACGGGCCATTTACGGTAAGGATTTCTGGGAATTATTCTATGCTTACGTAACATGGGTTATGTAAGCTCATGTCATCAAGGTTAAACATCTCACACGTAGGTGGCTTATGTGTAGTCATGAGAAAAGTTGCATGAGCCATGTGTAGCAGTAAAAACCAAATCATTTTTACTATTACACCTAGGCGAGAGAGGTGTCATCGTGCATGGTAAGGTGCTGGGCTGTAAAAACCCCCAACACCCATCGGGTGCATTTTCCAGATCATGCCTTGCACCCTTCAGTTCTTGTTCTTGCATTCTTCTGCTACTGTTGCTCCTCGGCAATTGCTGCTAGAACCCCTGTTCTATTGATCCTACGGGGGGTGCAGCTGCTAAAAGCTATCATCCCCATCTTGCTGCCCCTGTTGTTGCTATGTTGATCTCTACATTAAGAAGAAGAATAATAAGAACTTTTTGTTCTCTTCCAGTCAAGTAGGTCCTCATCCTTTCCTTGAACTTCTATTCTCTATTCATGTTGAAAGAATTTAGCCTCATACGAGTTGCTTTTGAGCCTGCTAACCAGTCTCGGTTAAGTTTGTATACAAGATTGTAACATCAGATTCTTTTACTTGATTTTCCCAATTACCTTTGGAATCATGTAGTTACGAAGTAGCATCTTCACTCCCTTACAGATCAAATAGGTTCATAACTTCTTCTTCCACCCTTGATCCTTGTATATGTTATAGAATTTTGTTAGAAGTCACAATACCATTAGAACATGTGACTAATTTCTGTTCAGATGTTTGGTATTTAATGCCTTGATTTAGATCCATGAAACACTTTGAGTTTAGTATTTATCTTGTAGGAATCTTCCAATAAACCATTGCTATCAAGACCACACTTCCAACACTATACTATGTTAGCTTCTAGCTAGACAAGTTCGAATTGCAAGCCTCTTGTTCCATCTCTCTTGTTTAGCTTATAAACCACTGTGAGATCTACAATTAGACTTTTCTATTTGATATAAATCATACCTTGATTTATAAGTTCCATGGTTAGAGTTTTTAGAATGAACACAAAGTCCCTTATGCGAGAAAAATTGGCGGCTGTCGACAGGCAGCTCATAGCTGTCGACAGGCCAGCTTTTCTGAACTCAAGAAACACTGGCACTGTAGCTAGCTGTCGACAGCCATTTTGTAGCTGTCGACAGATACAAACAGAACCAGCAACCTGAGCTCTGTCTGCTGCTATCTGTCGACAGCCCCTTCCTAGCTGTCGACAGCTACCATCCTGATATGAATTCTGCACTTTTTCATGTCTGAATCCATGCTAAAACTTCACCCTAAAAACCAAGAAAGTTACCTCTCATTTACTTGGTATTACTGTCATACTACTGCAAAGTTTACCCATATTATGTACCTTAACCTCCCTTAAGTTATTCTTAAAGTTGGCAATTACGAATAGTACTCCGATTGAGTCTATTCTCCAGTATTCGGTAACTGAGTTTATAAAACTTGACCACTTGAGAGTTCATATGTTTGAACACCTCATGAGATGTGAATAATTTGTGACGACAAATGTGGAGCTTCATTTCTTGGGTTCTTATGTGATTTAAATCTTCTGAAGTTATTGGCTTTGAGTCATAACCCTGTTTCAACCAATTGTCTTCCTTATATTCTTGAACTCTGAACTACTTAGTCACCAAGATATTTGTATTATTCTCAATCAAATCTCCCTTTGAATTTCCAACTTCTGTTATACTCATGAAAAGGAATTTATGATTTGTAGACAGTGCTCTCTTCAAGAGGGTTTAGGATCACTTGTAGTAACACCAACTACTTGTGATCAGCTGCGGGCGACAGTTTGTAAGTAAATCCAAGTCAATGGACTGACGATGGTGGGTAATAAAAACATATACCACGTTCTTGCGCAATGAATAATATCCAAGGTGCTAGAATCGTCTAGGCACTAAGGATATATTTACGTCTATATAGTAACCCTTTGAGAGCAGTGATGCCTGTCGAATTGTTCTGAAATCAAGTTACGATATGAATTCTAAAAGACAAGTATGACTTTTGTTCTGAAGTTCGTCTGAGCCCGTTATGAAGTTAACTTGGGCTATATGTTTATGTTAAGTATGAAATTCATGAGCAAATATATTTTGATCCATATATGCATTTTGATTGAATACTCACTCAGTTCTATAAATGAAACTTCTACTCTATGCTTACTTACACCTACTGTGTCCTTTCGACTCATGCATTTGTTTCCTCCAACCCTTTCAGATTGAAGATGTGTATAATCTCAGCTACATATGAATCCTAATTCCACTGCGGATGATGAAGAAATGAAGAAAATTAGCATAGTTTAATGACTTCTTTTGAGATTTTGTTGTAATAAAAACTTTAGTGAAAGATGGCTTGGCTTTATGTAATTAATAGTATTGTTATCAGTTTATCCTTTGTTGTATAACACTTGTAAAGGTGACTTTGTGAAAAGGTTTGCCAATTTTGCGCATTGCACGGATGTATCTACCCATAACGATATTTGTCAGTGTAACCCCTCTTCCGATCAAAGGTTATATGTATGGCATATGTATGTGTGTGTGAAGCCGGAGGAGGGTGTTACAGAGGTGGTATCAGAGCAAGGTTATGGGTGATAGATATTTCTGTGACCATTTTCACAAAGGAAATAAATAGAACATTTGTGTGTATTATAGAATTTCTAAAGATCATTTTGCATCTGTATACACTATAAATCCTCCCGATCCTTGAGGTAAAGTAAGAACCGGAGCTGTGGTAAGCTTCCCTTTTAATTCTTGAAAACTGGCCTCACATTTCTCATTTCACACAAATGGGGTCTCTTTTCTAGTTAACTGAGTCAAAGGCATAGCTATGGAAGAAAAACCTTCAATAAATCTCCTATAGTATCCAGCTAATCCCAGGAAACTTCAGATTTCTGATGGATTCTTGGGTCTTTCCCAATTCAAGATTGCTTCAATTTTACTCGGATCCACTGCCACACATTTTCCAGAGATTACATGGCCCAAAAATTTCACTTCCTTGAGCCAAAACTCACATTTACTTAACTTAGCATACAATTGATGTTTCCTTAAAGTTTGTAGTACAATTTTTAAATGTTCCTTGTGTTCTTCTTCACTAGATGAGTATATTAACACATCATCTATAAATACCACCACAAAATTATCCAAATAAGGCTGAAATACCCTGTTCATCAAATCCATAAATACAGCAGGTGCATTAGTCAATCCAAAGGGGAGTACTAAAAACTCATAATGTCCATATCTGGTTCTAAATGCAGTCTTAGAAATATCATCTTCTTTAACTCTCAATTGATGGTACCCTGACCATAAATCGATCTTAGAGAATACTGTAGCATACGGAGTTGATCAAACACGTCATCAATTCTAGGTAATGGATATTTGTTCTTGATTGTGACTTGATTCAACTTTCTATAATCAATGCATAATCTGAGGGATCCATCTTTCTAGGCTATGCCTTTGACTCAGTTAACTAGAAAAGAGACCCCATTTGTGTGAAATGAGAAATGTGAGGCCAGTTTTCAAGAATTAAAAGGGAAGCTTACCACAGCTCGGTTCTTACTTTACCTCAAGGATCGGGAGGATTTATAGTGTATACAGATGCATGAGGAATGCTCTAAGGAGGAAGTTCCAATATTCCAGTGGCCGGAAATTCTCAAGAAGGAAGTACTGGGACTCCTGATTTTGCTACTTTTATGCAGTCGTTTCAGGGGTTAGTGAAAACTTTGATGAACCAACAGGACATGAGTGGAGAAAGGATTTCTGGAACATCTTGTTAGAAAAATTTAAGAAGATGGGACCTCCAGCCTTTAAAGGAAGTAGCCAACCTGAGGCAGTAGAAGGATGGTTAGAGAAATGGAAAAGATATTTAAGGCCATAAGATGCGAGGAAGAAGACAAAGTAACGTTGGCGACTTACATGCTCCAGGATAGAGCAGATGAATGGTGGCAATTTGCCATGAGAAATGCATCTAGAAATAGAAGGGATAATATTAGTTGGGAAGAGTTATTAAGAGAATTGTATGAGAAATACACTCCACCACACGTCAAGGATAGGAAAGAAGTGGAATTCTTACAGTTGGAGCAAAAAGACATGACTGTGGCAGAGTATGAGACCAAATTCACTGAACTGGAAAAGTATGCACCTCATATTTGTGATAATGAAATCAGAAGGGTAAAGAAGTTTGTGAGAGGATTGAAACCCAGTGTGATGAGCAGGGTAGCTCCACTAGATCCCCAGAGCATGGCAGTGACACTAAAGACTGTGTTTATAGTGGAATCTGAATTTATGGAGTATATTGAAAAACAAAGAAATCAATGGGGGTAAGAAGAAAATTGTGTATACCAAGGAAACGAAAGGTCAGAAGTGAAGGTTGATTCAACCAAGCAGCAAGGAGAACAGAAAAAGAGTTGGTCCGTGTGTGCTCAATGTGGAGGAAGACATCCCGGTAATGAATGCTGGAAAGTAGCGGGAAAATGTTATGGATGTGGTCAGAAAGGGCATATGATTAAGGACTGTCCAGTCAGAGCAGACCAGTCAAAGGCACAGAAGCCACAACCTTACTTCCAGCAAGTCCCAAGACAACCACCCAAGGGACCAGCTAGAGTCTTTGCTTTGACATAGGAGGAAGCTCAAGACACCCCCACTGTAGCTAAAGGTATTCTCCTGACCGAAAATATGTATGCTAGAGTGTTATTTGACTTTGGAGCTACTCACTCTTTTATTTCTCGGGTATTTGTTAATTCTATATCTCAGAAACCAGAGAAATTAGTAGGAAGTATGGTACTTGACTGTCCTACTGGTCAAATAGCTACACTTACCTCTGTTATCCCTGAAGTAACTCTGAAAATAGGAGAGCATGAACTCACTGCATATGTATATGTACTAGACAACATGCAAGATTTTGATATTATACTGGGAATGGATTGGTTAGTAGAAAATCATGCATTATTAGATTGCCATAGAAAGTTTTAACATTTAAAAGGCCGGATTAGCAGATTTCAGTTATACATGTCCAAAGAATAATGGAAATAGAAGACTATATCAGCACTTAAAGCCATGAAATGACTAAGAAATGGTTGTCAAGGTTATCTGGCAAGTGTGATGGCCATATCAAATGAGCATAAACATGTATCAGTTCAAGATATTGATGTTGTAAAAGAATTTCCAGATGTCTTTCCTAATGATTATCTGGATTACCTCCATTTAGAGAAATTGACTTTACTATTGAATTTTTACTTGGAACTTTACCTATATCCATAGCTCCTTACAGAATGGCACCAGCCGAATTGACAGAATTAAAGAAACAGTTACAAGATTTATTAGACAAAGGTTTTATTAGACCTAGTGTGTCACCATGGGGAGCTTCGGTATTATTGTTCGAAAGAAGATGGATCCCTCAGATTATGCATTGATTATAGAAAGTTGAATCAAGTCACAATCAAGAACAAATATCCATTACCTAGAATTGATGACGTGTTTGATCAACTCCGGTATGCTACAGTATTCTCTAAGATCGATTTATGGTCAGGGTACCATCAATTGAGAGTTAAAGAAGATGATATTTCTAAGACTGCATTTAGAACCAGATATGGACATTATGAGTTTTTAGTACTCCCTTTGGATTGACTAATGCACCTGCTGTATTTATGGATTTGATGAACAGGGTATTTCAGCCTTATTTGATATATTTTGTGGTGGTATTTATAGATGATGTGTTAATATACTCATCTAGTGAAGAAGAACACAAGGAACATTAAAAATTGTACTACAAACTTTAAGGAAACATCAATTGTATGCTAAGTTAAGTAAATGTGAGTTTTGGCTCAAGGAAGTGAAATTTTTGGGCCATGTAATCTCTGGAAAATGTGTGGCAGTGGATCCGAGTAAAATTGAAGCAATCTTGAATTGGGAAAGACCCAAGAATCCATCAGAAATCTGAAGTTTCCTGGGATTAGCTGGATATTAGGAGATTTATTGAAGGTTTTTCTTCCATAGCTATGCCTTTGACTCAGTTAACTAGAAAAGAGACCCCCTTGTGTGAAATGAGAAATGTGAGGCCAGTTTTCAAGAATTAAAAGGGAAGCTTACCACAGCTCCGGTTCTTACTTTACCTCAAGGATCGGGAGGATTTATAGTGTATACAGATGCAAAATTGAAGATCTGGCGCCACTATTGTATGGAGAACAATTTGAAGTTTATACTGACCATAAGAGTTTAAAGTACATATTTTCTCAAAAGGAACTGAATTTAAGGCAAAGGAGATGGTTAGAATTTTTGAAGGATTATGACTTTACGGTGAATTATCATCCGAGTAAAGCTAATGTGGTTGCCGATGCTTTGAGCAGAAAGAAATCAAGGGCACTACAATTACACCAATAGTGGAAGGAAATGACAGATCTAATTGATTACTCACCCAGATGTGGTGCAAGAAATTTGATATTGGCACAATTGACAATAAGGTCAGCACTGATAGATAGAATTGGTGAAGCACAGAACCAAGATCAGAAATTAAAAGAGATGGTAAACAAACCAGGATACATCAAAGATGGTCAGGGATAATCAGATTTCAAAATAGAATATGCATACCGGAGAATGAAGAAATCAAAAGAGAGTTGTTGAGAGAAGGACACAAATCTCAATATTCGATTCATCCTAGTAACTCTAAAATGTATCAGAATCTGAAAAAGCAATTTTGGTGGCATGGAATGAAAAAAGACATAGCAGAATTTGTGAGTAAATGTCTGACATATCAACAAATAAAAGTTGAGCACCAGAAGCCAGCAGGGCCTATGCAACTAATTGAAATTCCAGTATGGAAATGGGAGCAGATAACCATGGATTTTGTGATGGGTTTGCCAAAGACAAGGAAGAAGCATGATGCTATTTGGGTAATTGTCGATAGGTTAACTAAATCGGCTCATTTTCAAGCAATCACGAAGACTCAATCATTAGAAGATTTGGCTCAATTGTATATCAAGGAAATAGTAAGACTTCATGGAATTCCTTTGTCAATAATTTCAGATAGAGATCCAAGATTCACTGCTAGATTTTGGAAAAGTCTTCAAGCAGCCATGGGTACACAATTAAAATTTAGTTTGGCATATCATCCTCAAACAGATGGTCAATCTGAAAGAACTATCAGAACACTCGAGGATATGCTGAGAGCCTGCAGTTTGGATTGGCGTGGTAATTGGGATGATTACCTATCCTTAATTGAGTTTGCATACAATAATAGTTACCATACAAGTATTGGGATGGCACCATATGAGGCATTATATGGTAGACCCTGTAGATCACCCCTCTGCTGGGCAAAAGTGGGAGAAAAGAATCTTATTGGGCCAGAATTGATTCAAAACTGTTCAGAGAAAATCAAATTAATCAGGAAGAGATTGCTAATAGCTCAAGACATGCAGAAAAAGTATGCTGATAAGAGAAGAAGGCCACTAGAGTTTAACATAGGTGATCATGTATTTCTAGAGATCTCTCCAACCAAAGGTATTATGAGAATTTGGTAAGAAAGGAAAACTCAGTCCAAGATATGTAGGGCCTTTTGAAATATTGCAGAGAATAGGAGAAGTAGCATATCAGTTAGCTCTACCGCCCTCTTGGTCACACATTCATAATGTATTTCACATATCTATGTAAGGAAATACATAATGGATCCTTCTCATATAATCAGTTATGAAGATGTGAAAATACAGTCAGATTTAACCGTGCAAGAGGAAACCATAAAAATATTGGACAGAAAAGAACGAGTTCTCAGAAACAAAGCAGTTCTATGGTGAAGATCTTATGGAGAAATGCACTCGTGGAGGAAGAAACGTGGGATTAGAGCAAGAAGTGAAAGAAAAGTATCCAAACTATTCGGTAAGTAAATTTTACAAATTTTGAGGATGAAATTTATTTTAACAGGGGGAGAAATGTAATACCCTCGAATTTTAAATATCGTGATTTACTTATAAATTCATGTTTATGCAAACTAATTAGAATTACATTGAGATATTTAGGATTTGAGTGTGTTTAAGACACTTTATCATACCCAGGTATCACTTTCGGTCGTACGCACCCCGACAGGGCGACACTGGAAAACTGTAACGAAAATAAAATCTGAGAACACCATAATTCTTAGAAAAATGTGGTGATATCAAAATGTAATTATCCATAATTTTTGACGACCGGATTTTGAGATAAAGTCGACGCAACTATTTTCTGGGCGATTTTTCACCAGTGGAAAATAAATTCTAAAAAATAAAACTAAATCACGAAAATTTGTAAAACCTTCCTATTAGTTTATGGTTGAAATTTCAACTTAAACGGACATCATTTGAATGTATTTATATAAGAATTATTGGGCTAGCTGAATTACGGGCCATTTACGGTAAGGATTTCCTGGAATTATTCTATGCTTACGTAACATGGGTTATGTAAGCTCATGTCATCAAGGGTTAAACATCTCACACGTAGGTGGATTATGTGTAGTCATGAGAAGGTTGCATGAGCCATGTGTAGCAGTAAAAAACCAAATCGTTTTTACTGTTACACCTAGGCGAGAGAGGTGTCATCGTGCATGGTAAGGTGCTAGGCTATAAAAAACCCAACACCCATCGGGTGCACTTTTTCCAGATCATGCCCTTGCACCCTTCAGTTCTTGTTCTTACATTCTTCTGCTACTACGCTCTGGGCGATTGCTACGGAACCACTGTTTCTATTGATCCTACGGGGGGTGCAGCTGCCAAAAGCTATCATCCCCATCTTGCTGCCCTTTGTTGCTGTGTTGATCTCTACGTTAAGAAGAAGAATAATAAGATCTTTTTGTCTCTTCCAGTCAAGTAGGTTCTCATCCTTTCCTTGAACTTCTATTCTCTATTCATGTTGAAAGAATTAGCCTCATACGAGTTGCTTTTGAGCCTGCTAACTAGTCTCGGTAAGTTTGTATACAAGATCGTAACCTCAGATTCTTTATTTGATTTCCCAATTACTTTTGGAATCATGTAGTTACCAAGGAGCATCTTCACTCCCTTACAGATCAAATAGGTTCCTAACTTCTTCTTCCACCCTTGATCCTTGTATATGTTATAGAATTTTGTTAGAAGTCACAATACCATTAGAACATGTGACTAATTTCTGTTCAGATGTTTGGTATTTAATGCCTTGATTTAGATCCATGAAACACTTTGAGTTTAGTATTATCTTGTAGGAATCTTCCAAAAAACTATTGCTATCAAGACCACACTTCCAACACTATACTATGTTAGCTTCTAGCTAGACAAGTTCGAATTGCAAGCCTCTTGTTCCATCTCTCTTGTTTAGCTTATAAACCACTGTGAGATCTACAATTAGACCTTCTATTTGATATAAATCATGCCTGATTATAAGTTCCATGGTTAAAGTTTTTAGAATGAATACAAGTCCCTTATACGAGAAAAATTGGCGGCTGTCGACAGGCAGCTCATAGTTGTCGACAGGCCAGCCTTTCTGAACTCAAGAAACACTGGCACTGTAGCTAGCTGTCAACAGCCATTTTGTAGCTGTCGACAGATACAAACAGAACCAGCACCTAAGCTCTGTCTGCTGCTATCTGTCGACAGCCCCTTCCTAGCTGTCGACAGCTACCATCCTGATATGAATTTCTGCACTTTTTCATGTCTGAATCCATGCTAAAACTTCACCCTAAAAGCCAAGAAAGTTACCCTCTCATTTACCTTGGTATTACTATCATACTACTGCAAAGTTTACCCACATTATGTACCTTAACCTCCCTTAAGTTATTCTTAAAGTTGGCAATTAGGAATAGTACTCCGATTGAGTCTATTCTTCAGTATTCGGAACTGAGTTTATAAAACTGACCACTTGAGAGTTCAATGTTTGAACACCTCATGAGATGTGAATAATTTGTGACGACAAATGGGACCTTCATTTTCTTGGGTTCTTATGTGATTTAAATCTTCTGAAGTTATTGGCTTTGAGTCATAACCATGTTTCAACCAATTGTCTTCCTTATATTCTTGAACTCTGAACTACTTAGTCACCAAGATATTTGTATTAATTCTCAATCAAATCTCCCTTTGAATTTCCAACTTCTGTTATACTCATGAAAAGGAATTTATGATTTGTAGACAGTGCTCTCTTCAAAGAGGGTTTAGGATCACTTGTAGTAACACCAACTACTTGTGATCAGCTGCGGGCGACAGTTTGTAAGTAAATCCAAGTCAATGGACTGACGATGGTGGGTAATAAAAACATTATACCACGTTCTTGCGCAATGAATAAGATCCAAGGTGCTAGAATCGTCTAGGCACTAAGGATATATTTACGTCTATATAGTAACCTCTTGAGAGCAGTGATGCCTGTCGAATGTTCTGAAATCAAGTTACGATATGAATTCTAAAAGACAAGTATGACTTTTGTTCTGAAGTTCGTCTGAGCCTGTTATGAAGTTAACTTGGCTATATGTTTATGTTAAGTATGAAATTCATGAGCAAATATATTTTGATCCATATATGCATTTTGATTGAATACTCACTCAGTTCTACAAATGAAACTTCTACTCTATGCTTACTTACACTACTGTGTCCTTTCGACTCATGCTTTTGTTTCCTCCAACCCTTTCAGATTGAAGATGTGTATAATCTCAGCTACATATGAATCCTAATTCCGCTGCGGATGATGAAGAAATGAAGAAGATTAGCATAGTTTAATGACTTCTTTTGAGATTTGTTGTACAAATAAAACTTTAGAGAAAGATGGCTTGGATTTATGTAATTAATAGTATTGTTATCAGTTTATCCTTTGTTGTATAACACTTGTAAAAAGGTGACTTTGTGAAAAGGTTTGCCAATTTTGCGCATTGCACGGATGTATCTACCCATAACGATATTTGTCAGCGTAACCCTCTTCCGATCAAAGGTTATATGTATGGCATATGTATGTGTGTGTGAAGCCGGAGGAGGGTGTTACAAAAGGACAAGGCTAGGCTCACGCTGGAACTTCACTGCCCACCACAAACTAAGCACAGTAATAAATCCCGACAGACACAAACGTCGAACTACTTGCCATGCACACACAAACCACATGCACGACACTCAAACCATGTAAACACCACGTGAACGATATGCCTCGAGTGCTACAGGTGCTAATGCACCATTTACCAATGCCATACACAACACATAACGATAATCTGATAACGATATAACCATGCACAAACATATAGCCCTCGGAACTGCTAACGCGATGGGGGCTACTGTCGCCTTCAGAACGTGACACCCGATAGGTCGTGATCAAAAGCCTAACGTGACGGATCGGCCTGTCGCGTTCAGAACGCGACAGCAGGGTCCGTCGCCTCATAGGCAGGAACCACTAATCTGGGATCCCATCACCGGATCTCCCACACAAACTATATAAAGCGGTATAAAAACCTATTTTCATGCTTTACTCAATCTCCTAACATGGTATCTATCGTTTATAAAGCGAATAACAAGCTATTCATGCTTCACATGCAATTCACAATGTAAAATGGGGCGGAATCTCCCTACCTTCGCGAAGAACGGCGATCACCTGGCGTTTCCCCCGCTCCGTGTGACATCCTCGAGACGAGAGCACGCCAAAAACTCCACCAGAACCTCAAATCGCCCGGAAACCTGTGCAAAAAAGCCTCCCCTGGCCGAGCAGAGCTTCTTGAGCTCTGTTCGGCCGATTCTTAAAAACGCATCATAGTTGAGAATGCGACACACTCTACTGTCGCGACAAGAACGCGACGTAGGAAGTCGTCGCCTTCCCACTGTCGACGTCAGCCAGACCGCCCGGCGTGCGACACACGGAGGACATGCAGACGAAGACCGCAAACGGCGGCAACCAGAACGCGACACTCAGGGCCGTCACATTCTAGGCCGTCACGTTCAGAACGCGACGCCACCCTCTGTCGTGTTCACAGACAGTGAACCTATGAGCGCTTTGGGCCTAACCTGCCGGCCCATAAAGCCTCACAACCTGCGAAAACACCTAAAACACATACTAAGGGCCACACACACTGGACACCAAACCCGCTAAGCGAGGATCCACGAAGATACGTTACATTACTATCACCTAAAAAGGAATGTCGTCCTCGACATTCAAAACAAACCACAGTAAGTCAGACTATCACCTAAAAAGAAACAAAGCCATATACATAACAAGTAGGATACACTTTCTCTGCATCTTCCTTTCAAATCATTTGCGCTAACTGAATCGGCTCATTTTTATGCATGTTTCATTCTGTTACCAATCTGACTCACTTTACCTTTCAACCGTAAGCGATTCTATCCTGCGATTGGCGCTTTATCTCCTTGGACTCAGCTTATTTCCACATTTTCTCGGCTGTGTTTGCAAATTTTTTTTTCTGGGCCGCTTTTCTTGCTCAAAACCTTTCACTTCACTCTGCTACTTTTGGATACTCTGCTCTGCTAATCCCTTCTTAAATTCTTGAATTCCTCGGTGTTGTTCCATTATCTGCCTGTTACTGCCACCTGCTACTCTACTTATTTGTGTTCACATTCTCAACTGTTTACTTCTTGAAACAATTCATATCATCTTTGAATTTTTTGCCTCTTTTTGCCCTTCTGCACAAGCTGCCTTAACTCATATCTGACTAAGAACCTCTACCTCTCTGCTCAACTGTACACAAACCTTAAACTTTCTTTTCAAATTTCGGTAACTTGCGATCATTGCTTTCCATGCTTCTACTGCGCCACCGATTACACCGAATATTTGACAAAATATTCCTTAAACTCTGCTCTCTTATTGCTTCCAATTATTTTCCATTTGCACTATTACTCTGACTCCAGATGGACTCAATTCTAACTTTACTGACTTCTCAAATCATCTTATTTATTCACTTAACATTTGAAGAGAATACTAGTATTTCTGATCTGCTTTTCTTAATATTTCTATTCCGATTGTACCACTTACTTAAATTCTGAATCCTGTCATATCACTATTAGCATATCTTGCTTTAAGTCATATTTTCTAACTGACATTACACTTCCTTTATCACATAAATACATTGCTCAACTAGTTTTGCTCATATTTTGTCTTCAACTATATCTGTGCCACACTGAATTCTTAATCTTGTCATATTACTACTGACATTCTTTACCCTTTATATACTTTCCTTACTTCAAATTAAAATTCTGAGTGACTCAGTAAATCAAATTCATAATTTTCCAAGATATCCATTCTCATTACTGTGACACTGTACTTTCTTATAGGGAAACAAAACTTGCTCAGTTAACTTTATACTGCACATACTCTATTATTTGCCTTCACCTTTACCGAAGTTTTTCTCAATTATATAATGTCTAATCAAATTCTTTACTGCTAAACTGTTCATACTTTAATCTGCTCGCTATTCTTTAACTAATCTACTGTGACTTTTACTTCAAATTCTGGAAATATTCTTATAATAAAACTCTTCTATCCTCTAAATCACTTGATGTACATTTTCACATAAACTCTTACTGCACATCTCTTAAACCATCTATCGTTATTCTATAACCTGCCACATTCTTTCTTCATCTGGTTATTAATACTGAATTAACTTTAATGCCAACAACATAATACTATTTCTGCAAAATATTTCTCTTATTATCCTGCTAACTGACTAATCCCACTGTGCCATTACACTGCAATCATTCTTATTACACAATCATCCTTATTTAAAATACTGTCATAACCATAAACTGAAACTATTTCCTTTAAACACAGTAACTTATTCTGCCTAATTCCTTTATTCTACATTACTACTTATTGTTCCTCTCAACTCGATATTCTTTAACTGCTTCTCAACTGATTCATCTCTTTCTATTCTGACTTACATAATTCAAGATTATTCCAATTATTCATGACTTCAATTTCAATCTTTGTCTTAAACAAAAATTACCTCTCTATTTCCACAAACTGTATTCAATTGCTAAGCATCACTAATCTTATCTTCAACACTGTAATTCTTTACAAATCATTCTGTGGAATCTTCAAAAACTGCCACTTGCTAACGAATATCTTTCTTATAACATTCTCGAAAAAGTCCAATTGCACACTGTTCTTCATTTACTCTTTCTTTACCCAACTGGTCACCTCAGCACATACTTACATGGTTCTCTATATCAAATTTCCCATTATCATCATTACTTGTAACAGCATCATTCTTAAACTCTTTACTGCAACCGTCTCTACCACAAAGCATTCTTAATCTGACTTTCACAATTTACTGCTCCTCGATTTACCAATACCTTATCTAGAGTTAATCTACCTCACTTAATTATTCCAAATCTTTCCATATCACCAATCACATATTATCCAGCTATTCCTTAACACTTATTAACACAGATTTCAAACACAATAATTACCTCTGCTAAGGTTCTCAACCACAATTCGCACACTTAATAATCCTTATCACACTATTCTATTCCTCATTGTAACGTTGTTCCTCTGCTATTCCATCACATCTCATTTCACAAACTGGGTTTCCTCTAACCACATCTTCTCTCAGCCATTACCAATGACTGCCACACTTATAAAAGCAAACACACAATTCACATGGCAAAACTCACGTGAAAACCACATAAAACCACAGACTTACTACTAGCAGTGGACATTAAACCATGTCTTGAGACATTGTAACCTCAATGTCTTTTCATATTCTAACTGGACCATGCTCTGATACCAACTGTGACGGCCCCAGATATTTATGTCCAACAAGGCTCCATATCCAGTCCGCCTCCCACGATCGGACCGAAGTCTCGCAAGGGATAGATCGTACACGTGTCCAGTAAGGATTTAAATGACAACCACAACAGTATAAGACACAAGAAAGTATATGTGCTCATACCTAATATATATATATATAATATATATTATATATATATATATATATCAATTTACAACTGTCCCAATACATTATTACATGTCCAATAAAAAAGTACAACTACTTGGGGATACCCGAGGGAGCACAAGATCACACTACTGCTGGTGGTACAAGTCTGCCACAAACCCTCCGCAAGCCACACAGCGGCAAGCCCTGAAAAGAACTGTAGAGGAGTGAGCCTCAACAACTCACAGGCTCAGTAGAGACCACCCACAAACAAAACACAAAACTAAAGAGACCTCAGCCCAGAGGGTTCACTGGTAACATCAGTGGCCAAACCACGATATGCTCACACAAAGCATGATTAACAACAATTAACATAAGCTTACCGGCTAATACAATCTTCAGAAAGTAAGGGGAAACCAGAGGACTAGCTCGGCACCACTACTCCATCCAACAGCTGAAATGCCTAGGTCACAACCACATGCCTCACAGGCAAACCACTACAACAACTGGTCGCCTAAGCTACAAGCCTCACAGGCAACCTACCTACGTAGGGTAACAGGATTGGCATCAGCTAGCCAACCACCTCACACCAACACCACACACCAAAACATAATTGGAAGCTTACCCGAAGACAAGTAAAAACACAACACGTGGAAGGTCACTCCACAGACCTCCACAGAATAAAAGTCCACCTCAACACCTGAAGGGACTGGTACACAATGTACCACAACACAAAACTATCCGCAAAGGGTACAAGTACCTACTACCACGAGGTACCACATCGGAACCACAACCAGAATCGTGCCACCACCAGGGCACACCACAAGGTGAAACCTCTACCAACAAGTCATGCACACAGCCACAACCAGGGCAAAACACGAGTCGAAAAGAACGACGCCACCACACGAGAACGGACTACTGGTCTGACGCCAGTATCCAATCTGGACAACACAACACAAGAATTACCTCTCAGTCTCGTAGCCACGGACTACTCAGTCCAGCTACCGCTCCACAACACACAAAGTAAGTCAACCAACTGTGGAGACAACCAACACCACACCTACAGGTCACACCACCTTGGGTCCATGTCTGACACCTTTAGGGTCTCTAGCCCGAACTCCCTAAAGTG
Source organism: Colocasia esculenta (assembly GCA_014218235.1). NCBI lineage: Eukaryota > Viridiplantae > Streptophyta > Magnoliopsida > Alismatales > Araceae > Colocasia > Colocasia esculenta. Next base: position 23,382 of record JACBKR010003149.1, read on the forward strand.
AGGCACTGGAAACACAGGACTAGGTGGGGACCAGTATGTTTACCGGTGTCCGTACCCCCAATCACGAGCGTACTATAAGCGACCAAACACAAACTCTCTCAGGTCACTGACCCAGTGTCGTCTTTCCCTCAGCCAGACGTACAACTCAAACACAGGAGTGAGGGTGTCCAGGAAGACAACATAGACCTCTGTGGTACACACCGTACCAGAACAAACCCCGAGCACAACGTGCCTGGCTCACACAGAACCTGGGGTACCCAACTGAAGAAGCATTCTGGATAGGCGCCGGACACCAAACTCGGCTAGCACACAAACCACGTCAGTCACTTAACACCTTGGTGAAACTTATATCACGATACATTAAATATAATTGGCTCGTCACCGGTCACCATGTGACCTCCAAGCTAACCGACACCAACACATACTTAATCACACATGACATACAACAATCTTGCATGTCATTGGTCATCTCATGACCTCCATTGCCATATTAACACAAAATATAATAACCACTCAATAACCATACACATGCTTTACTAATTAAACCATCTTAAAAAACCTATAAAATACATCAAAGGACCGAGGCTAGGCTCACGTTGTAACCTCACTGCCCACCACAAACTAACCACAGTAATTAAATCCCGACAGACACAAACGTCGAACTACTTGCCATGCACACAAAAACCACATGCACGACACTCAAACCACGTGAACACCACGTGAATGATACGCTCCCCGAGTGCTACAGGTGCTAATGCACCATTTACCAATGCCATACACAACACATAACGATATCCGATAACGATTAACAATGCACAAACATATAGCCCTCAGAACTGCTAACGCGACGGGGGCTACTTTCGCCTTCAGAACGCGACACCCCATAGGTCGCGATCAAAAGCCTAACGCGACGGGTCGGCCTGTCGCGTTCAGAACGCGACAGCAGGGTCCATCGCCTTCACAGGCAGGAACCCTAATCCGGGATCCCATCACCGGATCTCCCACACAAAATATATAAAGCGGTATAAAAACCTATTTTTCATGCTTTTCAATCTCCTAACATGGTATCTACGTTTATAAAGCGAATAACAAGCTATTTATGCTTCACATGCAATTCACAACGTAAAAGGGGCGGAATCTCCCTACCTTCGCGCAGAACAGCGATCACTGGCGTTTCCCCCGCTCCGTGCAACATCCTCGTGGCAAGAGCACGCCAAAAACTCCATCAGAACCCCAAATCACCGGAAACCTGCGCAAAAATGCCTCCCCTGGCCGAGCAGAGCTTCCTGAGCTCTGTCGGCCGACCTTTCTTAAAAATGCATCACAGTTGAGAACGCGACGCACTGTACTGTCGCGACAAGAACGCGACGTAGGAGGACGTCACCTTCCCACTGTCGACATCAGCCAGACCGCCTGGCGCGCGACACACGGTGGACATGCGGATGAAGACCGCAAACGGCGGCAACCAGAACGCGACACTCAGGGCCGTCACGTTCTGGGCCGTCGCGTTCAGAACGCGACGCCAGCCTCTGTCGCGTTCACAGACAAAGAACCTATGAGCGCTTTGGGCCTAACCTTCCGGCCCACAAAGCCTCACAACTGCGAAAACACTTGAAACACAGACTAATGGGCCACACACACTGGCCACCAAAAGCGAGGATCCACGAGATCCAAAAAATGCACTACGTTACATTACTATCACCTAAAAAGGAATGTCGTCCTCGACATTCAAAAACAAACCACAGTAAGTCAGACTATCACCTAAAAAGAAACAAAGCCATATACATAACAAGTAGGATACACTTTCTCTGCATCTTCCTTTCAAATCATCTGCGCTAACTGAATCGGCTCATTTCCGTGCATGTTTCATTCAGTTACCAATCTGACTCACTTTACCTTTCAACCGTAAGCGATTCTATCCTGCGATTGTCGCTTTATCTCCTTGGACTCAACTTATTTCCACATTTTCCCGGCTGTGTTTGCAACATTTTTTTTCTGAGCCGCTTTTCTTGCTCAAAACCTTTCACTTCACTCTGCTACTTTTGGATACTCTGCCCTGCTAATCCCTGCTTAAATTCTTGAATTCCTCGGTGTCGTTCCATTATCTGCCTGTTACTGCCAACTGCTACTCTACTTTATTTATGTTCACATTCTCAACTGTTTACTTCTTGAAACAATTCATATTATCATCTTTGAATTGTTTGCCTCTTTTTGCCCTTTTGCACAAGCTGCCTAACTCATATCTGACTAAGAACCTCTGCCTCTCTGCTCAACTGTACATAAACCTTAAACTCTCTTTTCATTTTTGGTAACTTGCGAACATTACTTTCCATGCTTCTACTGCGCCACTCCGATTACACCGGATATTTGACAAAATATTCCTTAAACTCTGCTCTCTTTATTGCTTCCAATTATTTTCCATTTGCACTATTACTCTGACTCCAGGGACTCAATTCTAACTTTACTGACTTCTCAGATCATCTTATTTATTCACTTAACATTGGAAGAGAATACTAGTATTTCTGATCTACTTTTCTTAATATTCTATTCTGATTGTACCACTTACTTAAATTCTGAATCATGTCATATCACTATTAGCATATCTTGCTTTAAGTCATATTTTCTAACTGACATTACACTTCCTTTATCACATAAATACATTGCTCAACTAGTTTTTCTCATATTTTGTCTTCAACTATATCTGTGCCACACTGAATTCTTAATCTTGTCATATACTACTAACATTCTTTACCCTTTATATACTTTCCTTACTTCAATAAAATTTTCTGAGTGACTCAGTAAATCAAATTCATAATTTTCCAAGATATCCATTCTCATTACTGTGACACTGTACTTTCTTATAGGGAAACAAAACTTGCTCAGTTAACTTTATACTGCACATACTCTATTATTTGCCCTCACCTTTACCGAAGTCTTTCTCAATTATATGATGTCTAATTCAAAATTCTTACTGCTAAACTGTTCATACTTTAATCTGCTTGGTATTCTTTAACTAATCTACTGTGACTTTTACTTCAAATTCTGGAAATATTCTTATAATAAAACTCTTATATTCCTCTGAATCACTTGTTGTACATTTTCACATAAACTCTTACTGCACATCTCTTAAACCATCTATCGTTATTCTATAACCTGCCACATTCTTTCTTCATCTGGTTATTAATACTGAACTTTAACTTTACTGCCAACAGCATAATACTATTTCTGCAAAATTTTCTTTTAATTATCCTGCTAACTGACTAATCCCACTGTGCCATTACACTGCAATCATTCTTATTACACAATCATCCTTATTTAAAATAATGTCATAACCATAAACTGAAACTATTTCTTTAAACACAGTAACTTATTCTGCCTAATTCCTTTATTCTACATTACTACTTTATTGTTCCTCTCAACTCGATATTCTTTAACTGCTTCTCAACTGATTCATCTTTCTATTCTGACTTACATAATTCTAACTTATTCCAATTATTCATAACTTCATTTTAATCTTTGTCTGAAACAAAATTTACCTCTCTATTTCCACAAACTATATCAATTGCGAAGCATCACTAATCTTATCTTCAACACTGTAATTCTTTACAAATCATTCTGTGGAATCTTCACAAACTGCCACTTGCTAAACGAATATCTTTCTTATAACATTCTCGGAAAAGTCCAATTGCACACTGTTCTTCATTACTCTTTCTTTACCCAACGGGTCACCTCAGCACATACTTACATGGATCTCTATATCAAATTTCTCATTATCATCATTACTTGCAACAGCATCATTCTTAAACTCTTTACTGCAAACGTCTCTAACACAAAGCATTCTTAATCTGACTTTCACAATTACTGCTCCTCGATTTACCAATACCTTATCTGGAGCTAATCTGCCTCACTTAATTATTCCAAATCTTTCCATATCACCAATCACATATTATCCCAGCTATTCCTTAACACTTATTAACATAGATTTCAAACACAATAATTACCTCTTCTAAGGTTCTCAACCACAATTCGCACACTTAATAATCCTTTTCACACTATTCTATTCCTCATTGTAACGTTGTTCCCTCTGCTATTCCATCACATCCCATTTCACAAACGGGGTTTCTCTAGCCACGTCTTCTCTCAGCCATTACCAATGACTGTCACACTTATAAAAACAAACACACAATTCACATGGCAAAACTCACGTGAAAACCACTTTAAACCACATAAAACCACAGACTTACTACCAAAGTGGACATTAAACCATGTCTTGGGACATTCTAACCTCAATGTCTTTTCATATTCTAACTGGACCATGCTCTGATACCAACTCTGACGGCCCCAGATATTTATGCCCAATAAGGCTCCATATCCAAGTCCGCCTCCCGCGATCGGACTGAAGTCTCGCAAGGGATAGCTCGTACACGTGTCCAGTAAGAAATTAAATGACAACCAACAGTATAAGACACAAGAAAGTACATGTGCTCATACCTATATATATATATATATTATTTACAACTGTCCCAATACATTATTACATGTCCAATAAAAAAGTACAACTACTTGGGGCATACCCCGAGGGAGCACAAGCTCACACTACTGCTGTGGTACAAGTATGTCACAACACCTCCGCAAGCCACACAACGATAAGCCCTGAAAAGAACTGTAGGGGAGTGAGCCTCAACAAGTCACAGGCTCAGTAGAGACACCACAAACAAAACAAAACACAAAACTAAAGAGACCACAGCCCCGGAGGGTCTCACTGGTAACATTGGTAGCCAAAACACGATATGCTCACACAAAGCATGATTAACAACAATTAACCATAAGCTTACCGGCTAATACAATCTTGGAAAGTAAGGGGAAACCACATGACTAGCTCGGCACCACTAGTCTATCCAACAGATGAAATGCCTAGGTCACAAACACATGCCTCACATGCAAACCACTACAACAACTGGTCGCCTAAGCTACAAGCCTCACAGGCAACCTACCCACGAAGGTAACAGGATTGGCATCAGCTAGCCAACCACCTCACACCAACACCTCACACCAAAACATAATTGGAAGCTTACCCGAAGACAAGTAAAAACACAACACGTGGAAGGTCACTCCACATACCTCCACAGAATACAAGTCCACCTCAACACCTGAAGGGACTGGTACACAATGTACCACAACACAAAACTATCTGCAAAGGGTACAAGTACCTACTACCACGAGGTACCACATCGAAACCACAACCAGAATCGTGCCACCACCAAGGCACACCACAACGAGTGAAACCTCTACCAACAAGTCACGCACACAAGCCACAACTAGGGCAAAACACGAGTCGGAAAGAACGACGCCACCACACGGGAATGGACTACTGGTTCATGACGCCAGTATCCAACCCGGACAACACAACACAAGAATTACCACTCAGTCTCGTAGCCACGGACTACTCAGTCCAGCTACCGCTCCACAAACACACAAAGTAAGTCAACCAACTATGGAGACCAACCAACACCACACATACAGGTCACACACCCTGCAGATCCATGCTGACATTTAGGGTCTCCGGCCCGAGCTCCCTAAAGTGAGGCGCTGGAAACACAGGACTAGGTGGGGACCAATACGTCTACCGGTGTCTGTATCCCCAATCACGAGCGCGCTATAAGCGACCAAACACAAACTCTCTTAGGTCGCTGCCACACTGTCGTCTTTCCCTCAGCCGAACGTACAACTCAAACACAGGAGTGAGGGTGTCCAGTAAGACAGCATAGACCTCTGTGGTACACACCGTACCAGAACACACCCCGAGCACAACGTGCTTGGCTCACACAGAACCTGGGGTACCCACTAAAGAGGCATTCTGGAATAGGCGTCGGACCACCAAACTTGGCTAGCACACAAACCACGTCAGTCACTTAACACCTCGGTGAAACTTATATAACAATACATTAAATATAATTGGCTCGTCACCGGTCACCATGTGGCCTCCAAGCTAACCGACACCAACACATACTTAAATCACAATGACATACAACAATGTTGCCTGTCATTGGTCACCTCATGACCTCCATTGCCATATTAACACAAAATATAATAACCACTCAATAACCATACATGTGCTTTACTAATAAACCATCTTAAATAACCTATAAAAGACATCAAAGGACCGAGTCTAGGCTCACGCTGGAACCTCACTGCCCACCACAAACTAACCACAGTAATTAAATCCCAACAGACACAAACGTCGAACTACTTGTCATGCACACACAAACCACATGCACGACACTCAAACCACGTAAACACCACGTGAACGATACGCTCCTCGAGTGCTACAGGTGCTAATGCACCATTTATCAATGCCATACACAACACATAACGATAATTCGATAACAATAACCATGCAAAACATATAGCCCTCGAAACTGCTAACGCGACGGGGGCTACTGTCGCCTTCAGAACGCGACACCCCGATAGGTCACGATCAAAAGCCTAACGTGACGGGTCGGCCTGTCGCGTTCAGAACGTGACAGCAGGGTCCGTCGCTTCACAGGTAGGAACCCTAATTCGGGATCCCATCACCGGATCTCCCACACAAACTATATAAAGCGGTATAAGAACCTATTTTTCATGCTTTACTCAATCTCCTAACATGGTATCTATCGTTTATAAAGTGAATAACAAACTATTCATGCTTCACATGCAATTCACAACGTAAAAACAGGGCGGAATCTCCCTACTTCGCGAAGAACGGTGATCACCTGGCGTTTCCCCCACTTCGTGCGACGTCCTCGCAGCGAGAGCACGCCAAAAACTCCACCAAAACCCCAAATCGCCCGAAAACCTACGCAAAAATGCCTCCCCTGGCCGAGCAGAGATTCCTGAGCTCTGTTCGGCCGACCTTTCTTAAAAATGCATCACAGTTAAGAACGTGACGCACTCTACTATCGCGACAAGAACGTGACATAGGAGGCCGTCGCCTTCCCACTATCGACGTCAGCCAGACAACCCGACGTGACACACGGCGGACATGCGGACGAAGACCGCAAACGGCGGCAACCATAATGCAACACTCAGGGCCGTCATGTCTGGGCCGTCGCGTTCAGAACGCGACGCCAGCCTCTGTCGCGTTCATAGACAGAGAACCTGTGAGCGCTTTAGGCCTAACCTGCCGGCCCACAAAGCCTCACAACCTGCGAAAACACCTGAAACACAGACTAATGGGCCACACACACTGGCCACCAAACCCACTAAGCGAGGATCCACGAAGATCCAAGAAGATTCAAGAAGAAAGCTATGGCAGCGGCTTGGGATAATAGTAGCGACTCGGACAGCGAGTCAAGCTCGAGTAGCGAGGAAAAAGAAGAAGCTAACTTGGCTTTCATGGCCAACATAGAAGAAAAGGTAACTTCTGACTCATCTTTCGATTCCTGTAATGATTCTGATGATTTAGAA
>JACBKR010003150.1:0-30775 GCA_014218235.1 Colocasia esculenta
GGAATTTGAGAGGGAGAATGCACTTTTTTACAAATTTAACATGCACTTTAGACAGAACAAATGGGTATGAACCTGAGAATTTATTTAACATTTGAACGTGAAGTGCCTCAAGCAGAGTCTCCTTATAGAGATACACATGAACATATGAACACATGATCTCCATGAACACACATGATTTTTATAACCACATGGTCTCCACATGGAGATGTACATACATGAATGTGCCTTGAGTAGAGTCTCTGCATGGATAAAATCTCCACATGGAGGTATGCACATAAACATATAAACATTTTATCCCCATGGAGCTGGCTCGACATGGGGGTTATACCATGAACTTTTAAATATCTCCATGGAGTTAGCTCGACATGGAGATGTACACATAAACATTTATATTTCACCCCCATGGAGTTAGCTCGACATGGGGAGGGGGGGATATGCGTGGAAGTTTCTTATTTGGAGACGACCTTGACTCGTCGAGCACGAACACTCTACGACGGGAGCTCCGCCAAAAGCCTCTTCCGAAAAACCTCCTTCGCCCTTCTTCTCTTTTTTTTTTTTCCCTCTTCAATTCACCCCCTTTCTTTGAATTGGGGGGGTTTATATAGGGGAATGCCCAGAGGCACCCCTGGGCTTGACAGAGGGAGGCCTACCTCTGGGTAGACTACCTGGAGGCAGGGTTTGGCATGGCGAATCAGATCGGCCCGATTCGGCCGAATCGGATCGGATCAGGGGAGATCCGATCCATAATTCGGTTGATCCGATCCGATTCGCATGGGTACATACATACATTCCCTTTCACACGGTTTGTTCTTCATACTTATTTACCTGAATATCATTTAAGTAAATGTTAGTATTTATAATTTCATTTACTTAAGATATTACATGTAAATAAGGAAGTACCCCCTATTTGAATCTATGGATGGCAAAATCGGTCGACTCCGCTCCGAGTCGGCCGACTTGGGGGGGGGGGGGCAACACTCACCCACCCACGGGACTAGGTTTGCAAAGTCCACTGCATGACTCAGCCCGACTCCGGCCCGACTCGGGTCGGGATCGGTTGGGGCCGACCCAGCCACCCGACTCGACTTCTCCATCCATGTTTGAATCCAATAAAAATATCAAAAAAATCATATCTCTTACCAATAAAAAGTCAACTCTCCCATCGAAGAAGAAAATCACGATTTTGGTGATTTTAGCGAAATGCTAACTTTCTAATCTCTCATAATTTAGTCTATCTAAAAATTTGATAATTCAAATAACCACATGGAACACTAAAAATTCAAAGTCCGGTAAAAAAAGTCAAACATGTATGTGACTTCTCCAAGGGAGCCACTCTCTTACTGACAACACTTGGTCTGTTTGAGACCTCTCAAGATTGGTCAAACCTAAACTATCATCACCTAAACTCATGAGAATTCACTCTTTCTATTTGAAAAGAAACTAGAAAGTGAATTCTCATGAGTTTGGGTGATGATAGTTTAGGTTTGACCAAATCCTGATTGGTCTCAAGCAGACTGTGCTGTCAGTAGGAGAGTGGCTCCCTTGGAGAAGTCACATGCACGTTTGACTTTTTTTACCGAACTTTAGATTTTTAGTGTTCCATGTGGTTTATTTGAATTATCAAATTTTTAGATATGCTAATTATGAGAGATTAGAAAGTTAGCATTTCGCTAAAATCGCGATTTTCTTCTTGGATAGGAGAGTTGACTTTTTATTGGTAAGAGATATGATTTTTTTATATTTTTATTAGATTCAAATGGGGGGTACTTCCTTATTTACATGTAATATTAACATTTACTTAAATGATATTCAGGTAAATAAGTATAAAGAGGAAACCGTGTTTCCCATGGGTAATATACACATATCTATATATATACATATATTATATGTGTTATATTATATATATATATTATATATATATATATATATATATATATATATATATTATATATATATATATATAATAATAATCCTATGCGAATCGGACCAATTCGCTCCGATTCCATGCGAATCGGATCGAATCAGGGCAAACCTAATTCGGTCCGAATCGCCGCTCCAGCAAACCATGCCTGGAGGTAGGCACCTCCAAGTAGGCTTACCTGGGGGTGGGGGACCTCTGTGTAGACTACCCGGAGGTGGGGTGCCTTCAAGTAAGCTTACCTGGACGTGCCCCTATCCCTACCTGGAGGGGCTTCCTCTTTAGGTGGCTCTCACCCCTCTATAAATATGTTTAGGTTTAGGGCCATTTTACCAAGGGGTTGGTCTTCATTCTCTTCATGCAACGACAAGACTTGGAAATTGTTCCTTCGTGTTCTTCCGACGACAAAGAGTGGGTCTTATATTTTCTTCGAAGTGAAGTGGAAGTTGTAATCTCCTTCAACACAAAGTGAAGTTGATCTTGTACTCCCTTCAGAGAGCAGTGAAGTGGCCTTTGTAGTAAGTCTTTTTTTTTACTTAATAAAAGACCAAGATCCAATATCTTTTTAATAAAAATTGGATTGGTGTAGACATTTTTATTCAAATGTCTTTTGTAAATTTTTTGGGGTTTAACAGTGAGCATATATCTGTCAAGTGTCAACAAGTCAAAAAAATTTATTTAACCTGAAATATTGCTAGGCAAATAATAAATTGAGAAGAGAGAGGTTGAATGACTAAACTACATGTATAGTTAAGGCATCTAGCAATAAAAAACTCAACAGGGGCTGCTGCAGTCCATGAATCGTGCAGCTGTTTAGTCTTATAGGGCCACTCGCCTAGGCGACCGCGGTTGGCCAGCACCTTGGCAACGGCTTAAAAACAAATGATGTTGTTCACCTAACATAAAATCAATGGAGGAAAGCACAAGCTGTCAGCCCTGCTGAAGGATAATAAGAGTGTGGGAGTGGTTACAAGACAGTAGTTTTGGAGGCATCAAGTGATGTCCCTCTAATTGTTATTCTTGTGTCAGGTTTTTTTTGTAGTTTTGTTTAGAGTTGGTGAGGAATCTCTCCTCTGCCATCAATTATACTACCTCTACATTTCTCGAGTGAAATTGATGCTATAATCTACCTTTTCAAAAACCTCCTCAATTCTTTCTGTCTACTTCTCAGGTGTCGCTGCTTTATGCTAATGTGTCTCCAGATGATATACTGCTGAAGGCGAAACTTGATCAGCTTGCAGCCAGCCATCCAAACTTAAAGGTAGTTGCCTTTTCCAGAAACACTAAGCGAGGCAGAATAATCTCACTGATGATACTAATACTTTGCATTTTGAGGTGAAAACAAACAGATATTCTACACTGTAGACAACCCATCTGAAAATTGGAAAGGAGGTTCTGGCTACATTTCCAAGGACATGATTTTGAAGGGACTACCGGCTCCTGGAGAAGATGCTATGATACTTGTGAGTTCCTACCGTCCTAGAATCTGAAATAGAATATGACACCGTGTTTCATGCAGCCTGACTCTCCTTTAGCTACTAGTTTTGGATATTTACACCTGCAGCTTATATGTGTTGAGTATCACACTGTCATTTTCACACAGAAAGAAAAACTCAGATCATATTGTTCTTCTGACAATTTCTTAATAGGGATCTATGCCATCAAAATGACCACCTTGCTTAGTGAGCCAGAAAAGGTCCATAAATGCCTCTCCCATTGCCATGTTGCCAAATAGTTGTACTTGCTGACTCTATTGTACTGCTTTTTCTTATTGTTAATTGTTCAAAAGTGGCCAATGCCGCTTTAGACATTGTCTAATGTCCAATGCCTATCCCCTTACCTAATGCCACAGTTTTCTTACTCCTGATAATTAGGCATCTATTACTGATATGAATTGGTCTTTACATGTTGGGTATGATCAATGTTTTCCAGATCCATACATATCTTTATCTCCCATGTTCTTATTTCCCTCATATTGTTTTCTTTGTTCAAACTCATGCATAGAGGATATATCACATCGTACACCCAGATTCTAGGCAGTTGAGGGGGTGGCAATCCCTGCTTACCTCCCTCCTTCCACCTTTGGCTACATAGATGAGATTTTGAAGTTCAACTTTATGTTTTGCAGATGTAATAAGACCTTTATGCACAACAATGATTTTTATTTTTCAGAAAAGCACATGAAGCAACTATTCATGGCTTTTTGGCATTCATTATAGACATTAAAAATAACCTCTATTAATTGCAGATGTCAGGATTATGAATGGTGTGATCTTTGCAGCTCCTTTGTACCAGAGGGTTGTCCCAGGGCCAGCTCAAGCTTAGCTTGAGAGTCTCCATGTGTATGAAGGATTCCTGGTTGCAATGTGTGCCTATGGTTGGCATGAATCTAGCCCTATGCAACCAACATTGTTGGGGATTAACCATCTGAATACAACCTGCTTTCTCCTGGTTAAATTCCAAAATTTTGTGTTTAGAACCCTGTGGTATCTCTTATCTTTAACCTTAGAACAAGCTACTGTAACCTGATTCTCAGTCACAAAGATGTACTTATTGTGTTTCCAGGCACATCAATCATGCTAAACAATTTTGTTTCCCTGTACATCCAGATGCTCTAGGACTTACATTACATGCCATCTTTAACTCGATGGGCTAAGTTTTTTCCCCCTCAAACCTAGTGGAAAACTGGCCTGGTCCTGTGGTCTTTCTAGGAAAAGGGGCATCCTTTTGCGGCAAGACATACACCTGTTTTTGCTAGAAGACAAAGTCCTTTTTCCTACCTTCCTCATGTAATCAAGTAATTGTAATAGTTCCTTTGTAACCCTGTCATGAGCAAGGTTTCAGAAAGGGATAAAAGTATGTTTACAAGAGTAACAAGAGGACTCAGTTGATCAACGTTGTTAGTTGCCTGAATATATGCTCTTAATGAACAATAGTTTTTCTGACTAACACTGCTTTTGTGTCTGTACAGGTATGTGGTCCTCCAGGAATGATGAAGCACATATCTGGAGAGAAAGCCAAGGACTGGACGCAAGGGGAGGTGAGGACTAGGACGTGATATGATCCTTTCTCATGATCTTTTGTGTGTCACTAGTTTTTATCTAGACCAGGTTGTATTTGAATGTCTGTTGCTTCATTAGAAAATCAGCTTGTTTACACTTGTTTTTGTTTCTAGAGGGTGATGCATGAAATGCGTTTAAGACAAAAATTCAAACAATCCTTTTTTCTCCCATGAGCTCACGGGGAGTTGCAAATGCTGTTTTGACAGACATGTGCCACTTGAATCATTTCGGGGCTGAGTACATTTCGAGAAGAAATTTTTTTATATCTGTGAATGGGAGTTTCGACTTGCTTACTCCTTTAATTAGTTCAAACAATCCAAAAGGTGTCGGAATGTTCATGTTAGCGGACTAAAGCATCCGAGTATCTTTGACAATTCAGCTACCATAACAATGCATGCGTCCATGATGAATCAAAATAAGCATCTATACTCTGATCTTCCTCGGATGAGTTGATTGTTTCAACAGGTTTCACCAGTTTCATTTTCAGCTATTTTAGCTGTCACATTTTTTGAAGGCTTATGTTTTCTACTCATTGGCAGCTGTCAGGATTGCTCAAGGAACTTGGATATACAGAAGAAATGGTGTACAAGTTCTGATGCAGGGTAATGGCAGGTCAATAGCATTTTTAGACCCGACAAATTTCTGCTTGGGTGGAGGGAATAACATAGCTGAGCATTTTCCATCAAGAAAAGGATTTTTTTATTGGTAATGTCGGATTACTTTTTGGGTGAAAAGATAGAAGTTTTCATTACATCTACGAATAAAATCCATTGCTGTAACGATGTGGACGAAGTCCAAAGTCATTCCAACCGCTGGAGTTAGTTTCTTGCAAATGAGTTCAGGCGTGAGTGCTATGAATCAGTGATGGAGTCCTCTTTGTCTGAACACCTTTTGCCCACTTTCTCGACGTCACATTTTGTACATTAGAAGGAATCCAGGTCAAATATGTTCCTTTTTGTTGCATTAATGTAATATTATGCTGAAAATAGAGTAGCAATGCTTAAAGTTTAAGTTGATATTGATGCATCTGTTTGGTTTTCATTTCCGGAAGTAACAATACATTGCCAGGATTAGAGACTTCGTTTCACGGTTCCACTGACATTTGTAGCAATTTAGAGAGACTGTTGTAGCATTTATAAGTGGTGATGAAGATCTGAGCGTGCAAATAGTCATGATCAAGTGGGTGTGGACTAGATAGATGAACCTTCCCATACCTCACAGATGGATAAGGTTATCAAGCAAGTTGGACAGCCGGTCACAAATGAGTAAGTAGATTTCTCTTCCTTGACAGTTTAAAGGCCTAGTAAACTTCAATATTCTTTGGAGATCTCAATGTTTCACATTTTAGAAGAGAGCATTGACCTTCTACCGCCCCCGTCCTATACAAGTCATAATATCAAGCTAGTACCTTTACTCATGGCAGTTGCAGTGTATAGCCTAATACTCACCTTCCTACATATAAGTAATGATTGCTTTGTTTCATTTTACTTGTACTTATTTAATCCCTGTGAAGGAACAATTGGATGTTATCTTTTTAACAAAGCTATCATAAGAGAATAGTTGGCATTCTACGCTAGTAGCACTATCTACTATAAGATTGGCCAATTTCAGCTGTAAGATGTATATGCTGTTGCGTTGCTCTTCAAAAACCGAGGAATAATACTGAACATGCCCGCGCGCATATGAACTTAATCGATTCTATGGCAGGCCGCGGCTAGTGCTATTAGCTTTGGAATACGTCTAATCTCTCTTGGTATGGCTTTGGCTTTGTTCATACCGTAACGTACGTGTCGTTTCATTCCTTCATATATATTTTAGCTTTCAATAAAAATAAATTGAATGAGAAGTTAATGTTTATGTATAAGGACAGCATCAGGGTTGCATATTATGGCTATAAAGTGAAGTACTTAGCTTGGCGTTATGTCCATAACGTTGTTTTTTGTAAGAGGAGGAAACATTGAGATTCTCTCCCTAAGTATTCAAGTCCTATTTGTGTGTGCAATTCTAATCTTATTTAGCTGCAAGCTGGAGGAAGCTAGAACGATGTCCTTCAAGTACTGTTACTAACAAATAACTTTGATTTGGCGTCCAAATTTTTTTCCTCCATCAAGAAGTTATTGAGCGGATAAGATGCCCTTCATGTACACCAAGGTTTAAGAGGTCTCTCATATTCATAATGCCGTAAGGTGAGGCTTAAAGGAATTTAAAGGAAGATAGTATAAATGGGTTAGAACATGAAATGTTCCATTGCTCTTACAATTGTCAAGGAAGAATCAACTGTCTCATCAATGATGTGTCCGTCATGCCCCGATTTTTGTGCAGTGAGACAAATCAGAGATGCAATAAGCAAGCAATCACAAGTCATAGGCACACAACGAATACAAGTAGGGCTTACAATTTCATAATCAAAACCTCTTCTTTAATTCATCATAGGCAAATATGACAATCTCTGATGTCCAAAAAAGGAACAACTTTCTACTACTAATCCATCTACCTCTCAAAAGAAAAGTGGAATTACAAGAATGACCACTCTCTCATTAACTAAACTATCATTGAAATAAAACAATCTCTGCTTACTAATCTATCTATCTCTCACAAGAAAGGGTACAATTTTTACAACTGATCATCCACTCCTAACTAACTATAATTTGGAATGACCTTCTAAAGGTATTTTACGCTCAGCGCACAAGTCTCATCCTTAAGCTTCAGTCTTTTCCATCGCTATTTGAAAATGTTAGGTAACTTAATGAGCTAACGTTTAGTAGGATTTACATCTCATGTGTGGGCAAAGATATAAGTAATAAATATTTTATCAAGCAAGATTTCTACAAGATGGAACGACAGTGCTATATGACAGTAAATAGAAATCATATGACAAGAGTAAGAATCATAGTTAGTGAGTTGCATGGCGATTTCTGAACTAGATTTACAATAGACAGTAAACAAGGGATTCAAGAACAACACCTAACAAATGATCAAAGAAATGACATTACCAGCAAGTTCGAGTGGCTGATTAGAGTAGAATACTCAACATTTGCATGGCGGATCATGTAGTGACTTTAATAAGCAATGAAAGGAGTTCGAAATGAGAACATATCTCATGAACAAGAACTGACTATATTCACAAATAATATAGATTCACATAGTCAAACATATCATATCAATACGAAGGTACTTTCAAATCTTGCAAACATGACGGTGTCATGTCACACATCACAAGTCCATACCCCTACGGTTATAAGTATGTTGGGGTGTCCTCCCCAAGATCAGACATGACCCTTATTTGCACATGCATTGTTCATGGACCGAAGTCCCACATAGTGTCGATCACATAGAACATATTATGTCCAACGAATTTCAAGTGCGAACACAAGTATATATTCAGATTCTCATGGATTTCAAAGGTAATTCAAAAAAGCAGGGGATGAATTTCATGCATGCAATAGGCTGCTTAAGGGTGTGCTTTCAGTTCGGTCCTATAAGTCATAAATTTTTAGTTTCAAGCAAGCAAGATTTTTAAGATAGAATTCCAAAATCACATGATGAGGAAATCAATCCAGATAGTTTAAGAGCAACTAGAATAAATTTTTCATAAATTTAAAACTTTTAACATGCATTAGAAGTTTTTAGGATACTGGCAGACCATAACGAAGCACTTAACCAGGAAATATAGATAAGAAGAAATGGTTTCTGGATGGCTTTCAAAATCACGTAGGGACAGATGACGCCTATTTCAGGGATTAAACAGTGAATATATTACTCTTTAGAAGGAATAGACCAGACTTCGAACAAGGAGTGGTTGGAAACTCAAGAGTAAAGACTCTAAGGTTGTAATTTGGATCAAACTTTCTAGGGTGTTGAAATAAGAGATGGTAAGGAAGATCCTAATATGGTGATAAAAAATAAGACATTTAATACTCTACACGATGAAAGTTGGGCAAAACAATGGCAACAAATGCAGACTTGAAAAGCTTTCAAATGAGTTGTGCTATATTTGTTGAGTCCCTTGTTTTGATGATGTCAAAGACCATGTCTAACTATGATAAATAATTCACATCATTGATTAACAATGTTATAATAACTTAAGTCTCATAATAGGTACCTTCAATTGCAAAATGATCAACATGTGTCGACGCAAGTTGGAAATCAGGACGACATAGGAAGTTCTTCTAGTAAGCGCTAGATGGAGAAAAACACAGAGGTCAACGCTAAATAGAAATTAGGTCGACGCCACAAGATAGAATCAGGTCAACGTATGTAGCATGTACAGTGAACACTATCCATAGAAAAACACAGGAGGTCAACGCAAGTTCTCACTGAGGTCGACACAATTTAAGCAACCAGTGAATCATTTATGAGGAAAGACATAGGAGGTTGATGTAGTGCACAAGGTGTGTCGACACACTTGACTTCCACAATAAAGTGCAAGTGCCAACGTGTCACTTTTTGGGCACATGGACCGAGGCTCAATGATTAGGTTTTACTTGGCACACACTACAAGGTTCTGGAAAAGAACCTTTGGTGGCAAATATTCCCAAATGGATTGAGAATCCAGTGGGGAATACCTGAAGATTCCTTGATGCTGCGAAAAGGGTGTTGGATCTAGATGGAGCTTTAGATGTCCTAGAGGGAGGTGAATAGGACTTCTTGCAATTTAAAACATTATTCGAATATGAAAGAACACTTGATAGAAGTGTTAGTACCTTGTGTGGTGTATGTGAAACAAGTGTAACTAGGTAGAAACAATCACATACAATACACAAGGATTTTATCCTGGTTCGGACCTCCTTTCAATTAGGAGTCCTACGTCTAGTCTCCAAGCGCAACTTGAGCCTTCTCTACAATGAGAGGTATTACAACCACTTGCTCCCCATGAAGTCTTCCCTTTACTAAAGGGCAAACAACCACCTACCACAACAGGTCTTCCCTTCTATCAAAGGGGAACTACATGGAACAACCTCCTGTTGGTTTCTACTCTGAACAAGTATTGACAGAGTGCTTGCATAAAGAATGAGAAAACGCAATAGATCAAAAACAGATATATAAATAGACTTGAATGTTCAGAACTCTTTCTGACTCAAGGGTGGACTGAAGAATAGATCTTAGACTTTTGAATCATCCACAAAGAAGGCAAGAGTAAGGAGGAAAACTTGAAGTCGACTGCTTGCACATATTGCTTTTCTTCAGATTGTATTCGTGGCTCTCTTGTGTGTATCTCTCTTGTTGTGGAGCTCAATTTATTGTCTTGTATAATGGTTGTGCTTCTCACAGACTTGTATTGTATTGTATGTTTTGGATCTTCAAACTTTAGTTCCTAATATAGCATTCAAAGTCTTTGTTTCCCGTTGGAAAATAGCCGTTTCAAAAATTTGAACGTTGTGAGTTGGGAGACAGCTTGAGAGGTCCATCATCAAATCTTGAGTCTCAACGGTTCAGGCTATCTAGATAGCTACATGGTTTTTAGACAACTGAAAGCAAGAGACAAGTCGTTTTGAAGAGATATTTATCCGTTCCAGCGAAAAAGTCTATCCTTAAAGAGACTGGGGTAGGTAGGCAGTCACAAAGGTAGGTCACTTGCTTGGCACGCAGTACACTTGCAAATAGCTTTTCCTTAAAAATTGAAACTTGTCAGTTTGAAGGACACTTGCATATATCTTGCAAAATAGATATAGCTGCTAGAAACATTCTAAACTTCAGTACTTTAGATATGTTCTTATAAAGAATATTAAATCAAAGTGTAGAGAACAAGGAAGTACATGATCTGCATTAGATAGACTGAATTTAGAGTGCATAAGTGTAATAAAATAATGTACTTTTATTAGAGAAATCTTTGCAAGAATCGAAGTGTAGAACTATGTGTAAGTTTAAAGATATATAAAAGAATATTAACATATTATGATTTGTTCACCAATCTATTTCAAAAAGATTATAAAGTCAATAGGAAATACTACACCAATCATTGTGCAAAATACATTAATCGATATACGAACATCATCAATCAGTATGCTAAAGACAATTAATACAAAACTTAAAGACAATCGATATTCATAACAGCAATCGATAAGTGAAGACAATCGATATGTGAAAACTTGACTAGTCATATTTGTTCATCAATCGATACCTAACTTCGACTTCATAGAAGTTGTAGTGAGACATTGATTGCTGACATTTTTTCATCAATCGATACCTAACTTCGACTTCACAGGAGTCATAGTGAGATATCGATTGTTGACCTTTGTTCATTAATCGATACCTAACTTTGACTTTGCAAGAGTCGTATTACCTAACTTTGACTTCACAGAGTCGTAGTGAGACATCAATTGCTGACCTTTATTCAACAATCGATATGTCACTTCGACTTTCTAAGAGTCGGAGTAAGACTTCGACATATGACCTTTGTTCATCAATTGATATGTCACTTCGACTTTCCAGGAGTCGGAGTAAGATGATATAAGTACTAGTCATGGACTTAGAAAATTTTACTTTACGAGTGTCGACAGATATACCATATGTGTCAACACACATACTTCGTGTGCCGACAACTATGCTTTGTGTGTTGACACTTATTGACTATAAATGGTAATACAGTATAATGCATACATGTCTTTGACTTAACACATCAAATACAAATCAAAATAAATTTGTTTATTATTTGAAAAGTTTTAATATAACTGAAATGATTTTGTCATAATCAAAACAATACTCATGCTATTGTAAAAAAATTGCATAACAATTCTCCCCTTTTTTGTTAATGACAAAATATACATATATAAAGAGTTAGCACAGAGTCATCATAAAGAATTAGCACAGAGCCATCTATTATACAAACAAATTCAATTTTTTCTCCCTCTATATATTTCTCCATACCTCTATATTTTTTTCCCCTTTGTGTCATTAATAGAGGATAGAGTATAGAGGAAAGAGGAAGAAATGCACAGAAGTTACACAAAAGATGGCTTTCTATTGAATGATAACATCTGTACAAGATAAGGATTTGGTTCAAGAGACTTAGGGAGATAGAGAGAAGGTGGGATTTGATCAAAGAAGGGTTGTAGAAGCTCCCATAGTTCTTCTCATTATTAGAAAATACATGTTAAAGATAAGCGATCAATATTATAAGAAGGGCAATGGAGAGATTTTCCGTAGGATTTAAGGTGGCGGAGATGATACCAAATCAGTCTCTGATGATGGGCTTCATTGTCCCGATTGTTCCTTAAAGGATAAACTTCCTATTTGCAGCTTTGTGTAGAAATTCTTTCAGTGAAATATTCCATTGTAGCCCTTGCGAGTGAGCTACTGCCTTTGTTGTGCATTTATTTCTTACAAATACTTGATCATTGTTTTTGCTTATGACACAATCTTTTAGTAATCTCCTAAACAATTATTTAATTATGCCACACTTTATTTGTATGAAATTATGTGTTTAAATCAAGACATACACGTATTATCTATATAACCTTTACAGTCAATTGGTGTTGACACACTAAGCCTAAGTGTCTACACACTTAAGAAAATTTTCTAAGTACAATGTATACATACATATATATCATACTGACTCCGACTCCTAAGAAGTCGAAGTGTTGTAACTGATTGCTGAACAAATTGGCCTCGCTGCGACTCTAGAAAAGTCGAAGTGTACTACTGATTGTTGAACAAACTAGTACCACTCCGACTCCTGAAAAGTCGAAGTATGATATCGATTGATGAACAAACTTGTACTACTCCGACTCTCCAAAAGTCGAAGTCTCGTACCGATTGACTTATATAAAGAACATCAATCGATGTCTCACTCTGATTCCCTACACTCGAAGTCTATCTATCGATTGTCTTTATATTGTATCGATTGTTGACCATTTCGTATCGATTGTGTACATCGATTGTTCATATTGATTGTTGTTATTGCATATCAATTGTCTGCATCGATTGTTCATATTGATTATTGTTATTGCATATCGATTGTCTGTATCGATTGTTTGTATCGATTATTGTTTTCCTATCGATTTTCTATATCATAGTTACTTAACATCGATTGCTAGTTTACTTAAACATCTATTGCTCTTACACCTGAACATCGATTACTGTTATGAATATCGATTGTCTTATTCTGAACATTGATTGCCTATGTGATTCATATCGATTGTTGGTTATTTTGATTGTTAACCTACCCTGACTCTTGGAGAGTCGAAGTTAGGTTTTCGACTTATGTTATTTAACCTAATTTCTGAATGACTTATATTTTCAAAACTATTAATGTATTAATAGTGCAATAAATGTTTTAATTCTTATAGAATTATTTAATGAACAACAGATGACACATGCTCTACACTATGCCATTCTTTTTGTTATCTGTATGATAATTTATCTAATGTACACTATACTTCTCTATTCTTTTGTTTAACATATTCTTTGTCACTTCTAAAAGATCAGTTTCATAGTTATCTTTTTCAGATACTACGTGTCTTACAAAGACATGTGTAAGTACCCTTTAGAATATCCAGTTTCCAGATTTTAAAGAAAATGTCCTTTGCAGATGTACTGCGCCCAAGTAGGTGTCCATTCCCCTTGAATGCTCACCTATCTTTGGACTGTTCAAAGGATAGATTATTTGTCTGGAACTGATATCTATCTATTAGAAACTACTTGTCTCTTACCTTCTTATATTATTTTATGTCTCACAAGACTAACCCCGAGAAAAAGGAAAAGGCATAGTATGGTGTTTGCAGATATCCAGGAAAAGCTATCTGAAATAGAACCATGCAGCTACCTTCATAGCCTGGAAGCCGTTGAGACTCAAAGACTCCAAAGATCTGATGATCTGATGATGGACATCTCAAGAAGTCTCAAGTCTTAATACCCAACATTCAAATTCAAATGGCTACATTCCCAATGGGAAGCTGAAGAATGAAACATATATATGAAGCTGATGTTTGAAATAAAAGATAACAAGTGGTGAGATATATGTGAGGTGCCTACACAAATAGAGAGAACTCTCCACACTCACGAAAAAAAAGAGAAGACCACACAAGATCTGAAAGAGAGCCTTCTGTTCAAGCTACAGCTTCTGCTGTCCTGCATTCGAAGTTCTTGGTGGTGTTTACTTGTTTATAAATCTTCTCAATCCACCTTTCGTCAGAAAGAGTTAAAACAATCATTCTTATTTGTATAACTCTTTCTGATCTTCTGTGTTTGCTAATCCTTCTGAGCAACACACTGTGTCATTTCTATGCTGTAACCAGCAGGGGGTTTGTTCCCTGTAGTTCCCCTCTGTGAAGGAAGACCTACGATTGTAGGTGGTTTGTAATACCTCTCTATGAAGGGAAGACTTGAGTGGGAGCAAGTGGTTTGTAATACCTCTCAAGTTGAGAGAAGGCCAAGTGTTCTTGACAGTTAGTGGAAAATCCCAAGGGGTTCTTGGGGACTGGACGTAGGACTCTTGTTTGATAGGAGTCCGAACCAGGGTAAATCCTTTGTGCACTTGTGTGATTGTTTCCCCGCCAAGTTCTCACTTGTTTTCACACATACTAAACTAAGTACTAACGATACTATCTAGTGTTATCTATTTTTAGATAAATTATTAAAGTGCAAGAAGTCCTATTCCCCCCCTCTAGGACATCTAAAGCTCCATCTCGATCCAACAAGTTGTTGTGTTGAGTGTGTATTGGAATTTCTTAAGATGATTTTTTAATGATGACCAATGGATATCACTCATACTTTGATTTTGATGATGACATATTGAATATATTACAATAATGCTCAAACAACATGTTCTTGATATTTAATATCTCATATCTTACTGTTAATAACATGTTTTGATGGTTTACTCTTCATTCATACAGTTTACAAAGTTTTTGTCAAAGTAGAGTCGACTCTAGTTGATAGACAAGTCGACTCTCAAAGTATGCCCATCAAGCTCCTGAAGAAAAAGTCACAGTAGTGTCGACTCCAGTTGACAGACTGGTCGACTCTTAAAGGCTGCCCATCAAGTTTTTGAAGAACAAATGTCAGTAGTGTTGACTCTAGCTGAAAGTGAGGTCGACACTAGTATCATTCCAGTGAACCTGATTTGAAGGAATACATAGGAGGTCGACTCTATCTGTTTGATTAGGTCGACTCTACCTGTTGTTCAGGTCGACACTAGTTGTCTGTCAGCTCGACACTAGTGTTCTGCCAGTAATCCTGAACTGATGTTTGGCCAGTAGTGTCGACTCTCATGGAAATATGAGTCAACACACACTTTTTGTGCAAACCCAGAATCGTGCAGAGGATGATAATCTAATAGCTGTGATTTCGTTCTGAGATCTTTATGGGAGATTCTTTAATTACCAAAGTGCCCTTTTATCCAAGTGGCAATGAGGTAAAGGCCTTTTGGACACGTGGCAGCCTAGTGTGCATTCTAGGTTTCTGTCTTTCACGTATGTGAGACTGCACAGAGGCTATAAAAGCTCTCATCTCTCATCTGAAGAAGTTAAGCTTCTAGCCTTCCAGCCACTTCATCCAAGAGGATGTGTGGATCAAGGCCAAGCAGTGAAGTGCTAAAAAAGGAGTAGATTGAGAAGAGGAGCAGCAGAGGAAGAAGAAGAACTGGCAATTCGAATGCCATTGAAGCAGAGCATCGTGAATTGAAGAAGATCTCCATCGAATTCCTTCAAGTGTCTTCAATCCAAGCTTCTGCAAGTCTTCTTCATCAGGAAACATTCAATTCACATATCTTTCACTTATTTCTTAGAGTGTTCATCTCGTTTTTGTTTGTGAGTTTTGTGAGATCTGTACATGAAGTTCTGTGCAGATTTCTGTGTGCGTTTAAGGTTGTGAATTAGATTAGTGCTAGAGGATCTGTTTTCTTGTGGATTCAATCTAGCTTGTGTGTTTTGAGCCATCGTGCTCATATGTGTGTGGTCTGAGCCGGCGTGCTCAGTTTGTGAGTCGTCGCACTCACAGTTGTGAGTTGAGCCGTCGTGCTCAAAGGTGTTTTGGAGTCGTCGTGCTCTGGTTGTGTGTTGAGCCATCGTGCTCAAGGGTGTTTTGGAGTCATCGTGTTCCAGTGTGTGTTGTACTCAGGTTTGAGTAGTGTGGCCTCACTGTGTGAGGGTGGATGTAGGAATCACTGGTGTGATTTCCGAACCACCTAAAAATCCTTTGTGCAATGATTTGATGTGTTCTTCTGCGCTAGATGCTTGCATAGGATTCGCTTTCACTCTACATATCTAATTTCTTCACACATCGTATACACACATTCACATGTTTACACATCATATCACTTAGATTGTTTGTTTGAATAGATCTCTAATTCAAAGTAATTTAAATTACTTAAGCTTCCGCATTAATGGTGTTAGATCTATAACCCCCCCCCCCTTATAGATTTGTTCATCCTCTCTATTCGATCCTACAATTGGTATTAGAGTAGGTTAATATCTGATTCTGATCTGATTTGATTTCCTCTATTTGATCTGCATGTTCTATCTACTGAATTGATTGCTTGCTCATTTACTGTGTCTTACCTTGATCCATGGATTCTTGAGGTTTTGTAGTTGAGGGTCATTCTATCAATAGACCACCATATTTTGATGGTTCTGATTACTCTTATTGGAAAAAATCGCATGCAAAATTTTCTAAGGGCTCAAAACTATGAAATCTAGAAGATAGTTGAAAAGGGTCCTTATGAAAACCTTGGGAAAGAAGAGAATTGGACTAGAGAGCAAATTAGAAAAGCCCTCTTAACTATAGTGCCATGAATATGCTTCAGTGTGTTATTCACCGTAAAGAATATTCAAGAATATCCATGTGCAATCTGCTAAGGAAATGTGGGATAAACTTGAATTAATGTATGAAGGAACATCTCAAGTTAGGGAAACCAAAGCAAACATACTTGTTTCTGAATATGAATTGTTTATGATGAAAATTGATGAATCAATTTTTGAAATGTTTTCTAGGTTTATGACAATTGTCAATGGACTGAAGGTATTAGGTAAAGAGTACACTGATGTTGATCTGGTAAGAAAATCTTGCGCTCTCTATCATCAATTTGGCACACAAAAGCTACTGTGATTGAAGATTCTAAGGATTTATTCAAATATCTTTGGATGAACTCATAGGATCTTTAATGACATATGAAATAAATTTGAAAAGGACTGAAGAACATATGCTTAAAGCCAACCAGTAGCACTTAAGGCCTCATCAAGCAACAAGGAGAAAATTCAAGAAAAATCTAATTCTGAAGTCTGAGTCTGATGAGGATGAAATTGCCCTCATGACTAGGCATTTCAAAAAATTTTTAAATAAAGAAGAGGAAATTCAATGGAAAGAAATAAATTTCTTATGGTAAAAAGAATGCTTCTTCTCAAACTTTAATGCTGGTAAAATGAAAAATCTGATGAAGTTGTTATTTGTTACAGGTGCAACAAAGCAGGACATATGAAGGGTGAGTGTTCTGAGCTCAAGAAGGATATGCACAAGAAATACAAGAAGAACATCAAAATGAAAAAGCCAAAAGCAATGCTAGCAACTTGGTCGGATGAAGACCAAGTGAGGATGAAGAGAGAATTCCTCAAGTTCTGAAAATGAGAAATTATGCTTTATGGCAAATAGCATGATGGCAAGGTGAGTTCTTCTTTTGAACAATACACTGTTGATGATGGGAAGATGCATATGCTGCCTTGGTTGAAAAATACTCTGAAATAAGAAAAGAAATAAACATCTGAAAAAGAAATTAAAATGTCATGCATGATACTTCCTTAACTAGAAGAATATCTGAACTTGAAAATGAAATATCTGAACTTAGTGATGAAAAGAAGAACTTTTGAATGAATTAGATGAGTTTAAAATTGCATCTCAAAAGACTAACAGTGAGTTGGCAAAGCTCTTTGAGAAAATGGAAATCAACAAAAAGAAAAACAACAAGCAATTGATGAAATTTAGAAACTTAAAAAATTGCTGGCTGAAAAAGATCAGTGATAAAAAATTTCACAATGGAAAGAAAATCTTGATGCCTTATTGGGACTAAGAATGAATGCTGAAAATATGGACTAGGATTCACCATAGAAAAATCATGAAAAATAAACCCGTTGAAAGAAAGAAAAATCTTCAACCATAAAACAAAAATAAACAAGTGTCAAAGAAACCATCTAAAACAATCAAAAACCAAAATAAAAAGAAAGTGACCAATCAGAAAAATAAAACAGATCGACACATGCTGCAGAAAGGTCGACACAGGTCAACCATAAGTTCAAACCTGTAGCCACTGATCGACACTACTTCAACATAGGTCGACCTATCCGTTTTTGAACAACAAAATAATGTTGCACAAAAATTCAAATAAAATATGAAAAATTATAAAAACACAACACACTTTCATGATAATTATTGGAGTCTAGGACACCATATCAATCCAACTAGATCAAATCTTGGAATCAATGGTACCACAATCCTCATTGGTGCCTTCACAGTCTTTCTATCCAAATTTCCCAAGATATCAACAGAACTCTTGGTCTGAATTTTCATACATGCACAATCATGCCAAAATGCATAATTTCCCTACTTTTGAAAGGAAAAACACTGGTGTTTTCATACCAAATCAAATGTTAAAATATCAAAAAGGGAATCAATTCAGAAATAAAACAAAAACCAAACAACTCAAGGTGGATCAGAAAAGACTTATTGTTTCTCTCTCAAACAAACTGATGGTCCCAACAATGTTGGGTACCAAAATCTTTTCTCCTCTGATCTGAATTTTGCAGGAAGTCGTGCACCCAGTTCCAATGTGTGGTTTCTTGACAGTGAGTGTTCACGATACATGACTAGAGACAGAACAAAGTTCTCATTTCTGATTGAAAGGAAGGAGGATCTGTCACTTTTGGAGGTAACAACAAAGGGAAAATATTTGGATCTGGAAAGTTTGGTAAATCCCCTCAAACTCAATGAAAATGTTCTTTAGTTGATGGTTTAGACTACAATATTTTGAGTATAAGCCAATTGTGTGACAAAGGTCACAAGGTTGTTTTTGAATCAGATTTCTACAAAATAATTGATTCTTCATCTGAGAAAATAAAATTCTTTGAAAAAAGAGAGAACAATGTGTACATAATAAATCTTGATAGAAATTTTGCTGAGAACATCTGTTTGGTTGCAAATAAAAATGAAATTGCATAGACATGGCACAAAAGACTTGGTCATGTAAGTTTCAACACAATAAATAAACTCTTAAAGCTAAATTTGGTTAAAGCACTTTCTGAATCATTTCCAAATGTTGAGAATTAACTTTGTGGGATATTGCTGAAGGAAACAAACCAGAAAATCTTTTAAAACTTCAATGATGTACTTACTTCTAACCCACTAGATTACTTCATATGGACCTTTTTTGGCCACAAGAATTCTCAGTCTTAGTGCAAACGATATGGATTTGTCATCATTGATGATTTTACTAGATATACTTGGGTATCTTTCTATCCCACAAAAGTGATACTTGTCAAGATTCAGGAAATTCTGTAACACTATCTAATGGATTTTCACACAAAAGAAAGTCCATTTTGACTGATCATGGGGGAGAATTTAAGAACAAGGCTATTTCTGATTTATATGCTGAATTGAACATTTTCCACAGATTCTCTTCTCCAAGAACTCCAGAACAAAATGGAGTTGTGGAAAGAAAAAATAGAACTCTTGTGGAAATAGCTAGATCCATGCTCTTGGAAAGCAAATTGCCCAAATCCTTCTGGTTGAAGTTGTGAATACAACAAATCATATTTTGAACAGAGCATTGGTCAGACCAAAAATCATAAAACCCCCTATGAACTTTTAAAAAATAAAAAGCCCACTTTATCTTATTTTAAAGTTTTTGGTTGCAAGTGCTTTGCACCATACAACAATAAAGAAAATCTTAACAAATTTGATGCTAAAAGTCTTGAAGCTATTTTTCTTGGTTATTCTGAAATTTCTAGAGCATATAGAGTTTACATTCTCAAGAATAAAATCGTGGAAGAATCTCCACATGTAGTCTTTGATGAAAATTCCTATCAAACTGATTACTCTAAATCTTGCAGGGGTCCACAAAGTAATGAAGAAGATGACTTCATTGTTGAATCTTCACCAACTGTTGAAGAGCATGAAGATCCATTTGAAGATCTGGACATCAATCACCTACCATAGATAGATCAGGTAATATTATTCCAGAACTGAATGAACCTCAAGAGGTAATTCCTGAAACCAGACTTTTAAGAGATCATCCATTGAGAATGTGGTTGGTAATTTGCATGATAGAATTAGAACTAGATCATCTTTCAGAATGTAATAAATGAAGACCCATTGGCACTAATTCCCAATTGAGCCTAATTCTATTGATGAAGCTCTAACTAGTGAAGATTGGATTAATGCATGCATAATATACTTCATCAATTTGACAGAAATCAAGTATGAGAATAGTACCTAGACCTAGTGATCAATCTGTAATCTGCACTAGATGGGTATTTAGAAATAAATTGAATGAAAATGGACAAGTTGTTAGGAATAAAGTTGATGACAGTTTGTCCCCATGTAATTTTAATTACCTATTTATTTTATTATTTTTGGTGATTACAAAATTCCTTCAATAATTTCTAACATATATTTCATAAGTCTTAAGTACAGGAAATATACCAAGGTCACACAAGCCAATGTTGGTAAGCATTACCTCACTGAAACATTATCTTGTCAAGATCATATTTCTCTAAGTCCACATCGACTTCTGTTGAAAGTCACAACGACTTCCTTTAGTGCTACAACGATTTAATTCATAACGATTTCTTAAGTGTCTGAACGACTTCTTTACTGTGACAATCGTTTGATTACAAACAAATCGTCTCACAACGATTCTATAAGTCATCATAACGATTTCTTCAGAACTCGTAACAACTTGCCAGTCGCAACGTTTCTTAAGTTATCATAACGATTTCTTTAGAATTCGCAACGACTTGCTCGCCGTAACGATTTCTTAAGTTATCATAACGATTTCTTTAGAATTCGCAATGACTTGCTCGCCGTAACGATTTTTTAAGTCATCATAATGATTTCTTTAGAATTCGCAACGACTTACTCGCCGTAACGATTTCTTAAGTTATCATAACGATTTCTTTAGAATTCGCAACGACTTGTTCGTTGTAATTTTCTTAAGTCATCATAACGATTTCTTTAGAATTCGCAACGACTTGCTCGCCGTAACGATTTCTTAAGTTTCACAACGATTTCTTTAGAACTTATAACGATTTGCTTCGCGCAATGATTTCTTTAGAACTCATAACGATTTGCTTCGCGCAACAATTTCTTTAGAACTCATAACGATTTGCTTCGCGCAACGATTTCTTTAGAACTCATAATGATTTGCTTCGCGCAACATTTCTTTAGAACTCATAACGATTTGCTTCGCGCAACGATTTCTTTAGAACTTATAACGATTTGCTTCGCGCAACGATTTCTTTAGAGCTCATAACGATTTGTTTCGTGTTCATAACGATTTCTTCCTTGAACACATCAACTTGCTTTCTATACGATTTAATCTCTATATGACTTGTTGGTATTCATAACGATTTCTTCAGTAAACACTTGATCATAACGATTTCATAAGTCATATAGACAACGACTTTATGGTTTATATCGACTTAACATTTATCTTATCTCTTAAAGCGTTGAATAGTCAAAGTCTTCTCTTATCTGTCTGACTGCTGTGCATTTAATGAAGACAGAACGTATCTCTGCATGCATGCAGATGATATCTTTTCATTATCGTGCATATTCTGTCAACATCTCATAAAACAAGATATTTGGCATTGCTATTTTGGTGAATATTCACATCAACGTTACTGACAACAAGACAGCCTAGCTGTCTACTGTTCTAGCATTTAGTATGTGCAGGGTCCTAAAACATTCTGTCATACAACGTCGGACCATATACACGCCAGAAGACTTTATCTCTTTGCATGTTCAACTGGATAAAAGATTGTAGAAGCTTCCAAGTTTCCTTCAGTCTAACGTTTTCTTGGACAAGAGACAACAGATACTCCAACGACAATATTTCAATTGAGATTTAAATACAAGACAGAAGAAAAGAATGAGATGTAACGAAGTAGAGAACAAGCATCTCACATACAAGTATTCAAATTCTTCTGCAAGAAGCCTAGAGCCAAGAATCTCAATCCTCATCACCTTTAGCTCTTCGCTCTCTGTGCTGTAATAGAATTTCTAAGAGAGCCCGTGTAGTTCTGAGAGTGTGCCTTGTTTAGATCTTTGCTCTCAGTGCTTGTTGCTTCAGATCTTGGCTTGTAAAAGCTTGATCTAGGGGCTTGAATTCATTCTATTCTCTTTGTGGTGTTTCCCTTCGTGTGTGAAGGAAGACCTGGTGGGATCCAAGGTGCTGTTTCCCTTCGGTTGTGAAGGAAGACCTGGTGAGGTATCCAGGGTGTGGTTGTTCCCTTCTGGTGTGAAGGAAGACCAGCTGAGCTGGGTGTTGTAGTGTCCATAGGGGGACTGTACCCTAGTTAGTGAAATCCTGAGTTGTTGCTCAGGGACTGGACGTAGGACTCCTAAGGAAAGGAGGTCCAAACCAGGATAATTCCTTGCGTTGTGTAATTGATTCTTTGTGGGTTTGTTGTTCATACTAACCGTTCTAACCAACATCGAAGATTGTTTTTGAGTATATTTTTACATACAGGTGTCACCTAGATAGATTTTTTAAAGACCCATTCACCCCCCCTCTGGGCTTGTCACGGGCAACAAGTGGTATAGAGCAAGTTTCTTCGATAAGAAGAGATCTAACGATCTAAAGAGTAAAGATCCATGGCATCCCAAGGTAACTTGAAGGTCAGTCTATCAACCGACACCCTCTCTTCGATGGTGAAGATTATGCTTACTGGAAGACCAGAATGGAGTACTTTATCCAAGGTCACGACTATCAGATATGGTCAATAGTAGAAGAAGGCGATCTCCTGGTCACAATGAGAAAGCTCAATGGATAGATGATGACAGGAAAAGATCTCCTTGAACTGTAAGGGTAAGTATTTTGTGCTGTGCACTAGCAAAAAGGAATTCAATAGAGTTTCAGCCTGCAAATCTGCAATGGAGATGTGGGAAAAGCTTAGAATTACCTATGAAGGCACAAACAAGGTGAAGGAGACAAGAATTGATATTCTTGTTACACAATATGAAAGATTTCAGATGCAATCAGGTGAATCCATAACCCACATGTTCAGTAGATTTATAGATATCACAAATGGTTTAGCCGGACTAGGAAAAACCTATGAGATTGGAGACATGGTGAGGAAAATTCTTAGATCCTTACCATCCTCATAGACCCCAAAGGTCACAGCTATTGAAGAAGCTAATGATCTGAAAAGGATGTCTTTTCAGATGAGTCATCAGCTGAAGATGAGAACTCAAGTGGCTGTGAAGATGAGAAGCCATGCTGTCAAAAAGATTGCAACGCATTCTAGCAAAGAAGAAGAAGTTCCAATCTGGTAGAAGACACTTCAAGAGAAATAAAGACTTCAAGAAACCAGATGGACAGGATCAAAAGAAGAGTGAGCCCATATGCTACGAGTGCAAAAAGCCAGGACATATCAAAGCTGAATGTCCAAAGCTCAAGAAGCCTGAATTCAGGAAGAGAGAGAGCTCCAAGAATTCAGGAAGAGAGAGAGCTTCAAGAAATTCAAGAAATATAAGAAGAAAGCTATGTGTGACGGAACGCCTCGGCCAAGCCCGTTAAACCGATACGTACTTGATCCGAGTCCGCCTCCTGCGAACGGGCCGAAGCCTCGCAAGAGAATACCAAACCACAGTCCGTGTAACACAAAGGAACACACCACATTTTATATATATATCACAAGTTACATAGCCATATTTCCACAAAACTGAAAAGGAGTACAAGAGCCTGGGGCATACCCCGAGGTACAACAGAAGAAAATAAACAACTAACTACACTACACTGCTGGAGCTGCTACTACACAGCTGGAGGTACCGACCCTGCACCGCTACGACACGGCTCTGAACTGGACGACGGTCGTGAAACGTCCTCCTCGCTTTCACCTGTGGGGGGTAGGGGTGAGCCTCGCTAGTCAGTGGCTCAGTAGGGAACTCCCCCAAAACTGAGCAAACCAAAAACCACAGGTACAAAAGCAATAAACAGTACGAACAATTTATAGAACAGCTAAGAAGGATATGAAAGCTGTAAAAGTACTCACCATCTGCCGACTACGAAAACAACTATAATAATTAAACGGCAAACCAGTACAGGTGTACAAGCTAAAGTAGAGACAGCCACACGAGCCACGTGAACTGGTTCGCGACACCAGAAACTGACTCGGA
Source organism: Colocasia esculenta (assembly GCA_014218235.1). Lineage (NCBI taxonomy): Eukaryota > Viridiplantae > Streptophyta > Magnoliopsida > Alismatales > Araceae > Colocasia > Colocasia esculenta. Next base: position 24,304 of record JACBKR010003150.1, read on the forward strand.
CAAGCTAACACGGTCTACCTCTCAGTCTCACAGCCAAGAACGAAAGGTCCAGCTGCCGCTCCACGTGAAAAGGTCAAGCAACTGTGGAGACCAACTAACACCACCACCTGCAGACCACACGGTCACAGGCGCATGCCTAACACCTCTAGAGATCCTGGCCCGGAACTCTCTAGAGTGAGGCACTGGAAAAGGACTAGCTGGGGTCCAGTACGTCTACTGGTGTCCGTACTCCCAACTACGAGCGCGCTACAAGTGACTAAAGATAAACACAAGTGTCACTGTCCCACTGTCGTCTTTCCCTCAGCCGGACGTACAACTCAAGCACAGGAGTGAGGGTGTCCAGGTCAGACGACACAGACCTCGACGGTACAACAACAAGTACTGGGACAAAGCCCCGAGCTAACAGCCTGGCTCACAAAGAACCTGGGGCACCCACTGGAGAGGTAACCATGGTAGGCGTCGTACTACTCGCACGTACACAAAACCACGTGCACGTCACACACAAAGCACGTGAAACGTCACGTAAACCTCAAGTAACAACGGTCCACACATGTGAACCACTGGACTCGCGTGAACAACACGCAACCTCGAAGGTGAGTAACTAACTGCATACCCTGTATGCTAAACACAGAAACCACGTGCACTCAGTGCACCTCAGGTGCCAACACACCATTCATTATCGATAATACCATAAACGGTCATTTCTGCTCATACACAAGTTAGCGGCCACATCGACTGCCGCTTACAGGAAGTAGATGGCAAGGGATATGGCCGTCTGTATCCCAGCTGATGAACCTGGCGTCAATCGATGTTGACGCCAAGATCTTCAGCCTCTATTCCTGCAGAACCCTAAATCGATCCTACATGCATTCTGATCCCAAATCGACGAGAAAATATGAGGAAACACTTCTCTGACATGCATGAATCCCACACAACCCAAAACAGCATGTTTCATTTGCTAAATTACTCAAACCACTCCTGTACCCCGCATGGATACCATGACCCGAAATCGCCATTTTCATGCAGATTCATGTTTTCTAATTACATTATCACGACCTATAGAAATTACAAGGGTCATTCCCTACCTCAGCACACGCTTAAACCTCCCGAAATCTCCCAGTTCACACCGAACCCTCCGCGAGCTCCCACGGCAATTGCACCACGCCACGGCGTTTCCTCGTCCGATTCGGCAATGCCACACATCCCATGATCCTCCAACCACTCTTCTGTACATGTTGGAAGCTTTAGGGATGCAGGGGCGTGAAGCTGGGGAAAGGGAAGAGAGAACCAGGTGGAAACCCTGCTCTCGGATGACCCTATATCCTGCAGATTCCATAGGTTGGCGTCAACCCCTCTGCCGCCTAGGGCAACCGCCACCATAAACGTCCATATCTTATGCCGCCAAGTTCATGCAGTCAACGGCAACACAACTTACCTGGACGCCAACAGTCAACGGCCACCCCTGGCCGCCAACTCCAACTCAACTGCAGCAGGTCCTATTTCATTTCAGGACCAAACCTGCACCTCACCTGAACAAACCACACATTCCACACAACCAACTCAACTGCCTCACAACGGCCATCACAACCATTACACACATGATACGCATGGATCCGAAAAGCACGCGACGTTACATTACTATCATCTAAAAAGAAAATTTCGACCTCGAAATTCATACACAACTCGAAGTTAAACAATTTAAACATATACCTTTACAAGCACTATCATCTAAAAAGAAATACAAAATTATTCAAACAGATAGGGATACCCTTTAGCCATTTCTTCGGCTAACTCCCAGTATCCTCACCACCCACCTATTTTCCCATCTCACTTTAACTAGCTCAATTTCTTTATTTCTCAGCTTCTTTATCTTTCGATCTGTGATCTGCACCGGATACTCTGGCATAGTCATGTCCGGCCTCGAAATCTGATTATTTGAGCTGGATCTTCAATGCACTTTCTCAACATAGAAACATGAAATATATCATGAACATCTGCAAAATCTGTTGGCAAATCTAGCCTATAAGCTGTTTCCTCAATCCTTTCTAACACTTGAAAGGGTCCCACATACCTTGGACTCAACTTTCCAGTCTTGCCAAATCTCATAATACCTTTACTCGGGAAAACTCTCAAGAAAACCAAGTCTCCCACTTCAAACTGAAGTGGTCTTCTCCGATTATCCGCATAGCTCTTTTGCCTGCTTTGAGCTGCCTGCAATTTTTTTTTAATAAGCTTCACTACTTCAGTGGTTTGCTGAATCAATTCAGGACCCACTAACTGCCTTTCTCCACTTCATGCCAGTTCAATGGGGTTCTACATGGCCTTCCATATAAAGCTTCATACGGTGCCATCCCAAGACTGGTATGATAACTATTATTATAGGCAAACTCAACCATTCCCAATGATGCTCCAGCTACCTCCCCAAACTAAACAACAAGCTCGCAACATATCTTCAATGTTTGGATAGTCCTCTCTGTCTGACCATCTGTCTGGGGATGATAAGCGGAGCTATATCTCAGCTCAGTACCAATTACTCTTTGCAGGCTTCTCCAAAAACTAGAAGTAAATCTTGGATCTCTATCAGACACAATAGTCTTCGGAATACCATGCAGTGGAACAATTCTTTCAACATAAATATTTGCTAATCTGTCCACTGTCCAAGACATACTTACTGCCACTAATCTGCACACCTTGGTTAATCTGTCAACAAATACCCATATTCCATTATGCCCGGAACTCGATCTTGGTAAACTGCCACAAAGTCCATAGCAATATCATCCCTTTCCACTGCGGAATGGGTAAGGTTGCAATAACCTCCAGGCTTCTGATGCTCTGCTTTAATCTGCTGACAGATAGCACACCTTGCAACAAACTCTGCTATTTCTTCTTCATATGAGGCCACCAGAAATGCTTTCTCAAATCATGGTACATTTTAGTACTACCCGGATGGATAGTGTACCTAGATTTATGGCCTCTTCCAACACTCGCTGCTTTACCTCTCTTTCTGCTGGAACAAACAACCTGCCCCTGAGCCTAACCACACAATTATCATCAATGGTAACTCCTTCCATTTTCACAATTTCAGCTAAATTTACATCTGCTCTCTGAGCTCATAATCTGCCAATACAAAGACGGCTCTACAGCACTAGCAGCTAGTACTGCCCGTTGCTGACTACTGGGCACATATAATGATTTCTCCACTACCTCTTCATACAGCTTCCACTCTTAATCATCATCAAACTTACATATGCTTTCTGCTCAAGGCATCTGCTACAACATTGGCCTACCCGGATGGTAAGCCAAACTGAAATCATAATCTTTCAATATTCAATCCATCTGCGCTGGCGAAGGTTCAAATCTTTCTGCGAGAAGATATACTTCAAACTTTTATGATCTGTAAAGATCTCAAATCTCTCGCCATAAAGATAATGCCTCCACATTTTCAAAGCAACACAACTGCTGCCAATTCCAAATCATGAGTGGGGTAATTCTCTTCTGCCGGCTTCAATTGCCTGGAGCATAAGCTATCACTTTGCCATGCTGCATAAGCACTGCCCAAGTCCTCTCCTTGAAGCATCAGTATACAACACAAAACCACCACTCCCTGCCGGTAATGTCAATATAGGTGCTGATGTGAGTCTCTTCTTCAATTCCATAAAACTTTTCTGACATTCACCGAACCACAAATGGCACACCTTTTCCTAGTCATTTTAGTCATAGGTGCTGCAATCTTAGAAAAATCTTGAATAAAGCGCCTATAATAACCTGCCAATCCCAGAAAACTTCTAATCTCGGTTATTGTCTTAGGCACTCCCCATCTCATCACTGCTTCCACTTTACTTGGTCTACTGCTATTCCTTTAGCTGAGATGACATGACCTAGAAAACTGAATTTCTTTCCCAAAAAATCACACTTATTGAATTTAGCAAACAACTGGTTATCCCTTAACAACTGCAGGGTAAACCTCAAATGAGCTGCATGCTCCTCTTCAGATGCTGAATAAATTAGAATATCATCAATAAAGACCACAATGAATTGGTCTAAATATGGATGAAAAATTCTATTCATCAGATCCATAAAACCTGCAGGAGCATTGGTCACCCAATGGCATAACCACACTCATAGTGACCATATCTGGTTCTGAAAGCTGTCTTATCTATATCCTCCTCTTTAATTCTCAACTGATGGTACCCGGACCTCAAATAATTTTAGAAAATACCTTTGCTGATTGCAACTGATCAAACAGATCATCTATCCTCGCAACGGGTACTTATTTTTAATGGTCACATCATTCAACTTTCTATAATCAATACATCCGAAAACTTCCATCTTTCTTTTTCACAAATAAACCGGCGCTCCCCCCGGGAATGACTCGGTCTAATAAACCCTTTTTGCAACAATTCTTCTAACTGCTTTTTCAATTCTTTAAGTTCTGCTGGTGCCATCCGATATGGAGCTTTAGAGATCGGCATGGTACCTGGCAGCAACTCAATGGAAAGTCCACCTCTCTATGTGGAGCTAAACCAGGCAAATCCTCAGGAAAAACATCAGCAAATTCCCTAACCACGGGAACTGCTTCCACTGACTGACTAGCTTCTACCAGACTTACCGAGGCTAAATAAGCCACACATCCAGCATTTATCAACTTTCTAGCTTAATTGCAGAAATTAGAAACTTAGAGGTATAAAAAGGCATACCTTGATATTCAAATACTGCACCATTAGGATGACAAAAACCTGATCCTTTTCTTTCTGCAATCTAACATTGCTCCATAAGTCTCAGCCAATCCATACCCAAATAATATCATAATCTGACAACTGCAGGGCATACAATCGACCCGGCATCTGGTTCCCTTCAATCATAACAGGAGCTTCATCTACATAACTCGAAGTGAGCAGGAACTCACCCGAAGGAACCTCCACTACTAACTCACAAGACTTTCCTCTAAAGGATGAGCTATAATCCAGAAATTCTTCGGAAATGAAAGAATGAGAGGCACCCGAATCAAATAAAACTCTTGCTGAATATTCATAAAGAGGTAAAGTACCTTCTATCATATTCGATGCCTCCGCCTGGGCTCGGTGATAGCCATAACCCGGCCTCTTCCTTGCTGCTGCGGTGCTCCTCTGCCACGACTGTCTGTGGCTGCTGAAACTGCTGAGCTGCTGCTACTGCTGCACACCTCTTCCATACCATATTCTCTCGGATAGGGCAATTGCGGATCAAATGCCCCGGCTGATTACAATTATAGCATCTATATCCTGGTGGAGTAATAGGCTGCCTGGCAGTACTCTGCTGCGACTCCTCCACCTCAGGCCTACCTCGGCCTTGCTGAAACTGCTGACGACCTCCCCATCCTCTTCCTTTGCCTTTAAATGCTTGCTTTAATTTCTGACCCCATTTACCAAAGCCTGATGAAGAAGGTCCTGCTGGTGCTTTACCCTTACTTGCACCCACTGACTGCTGCGGTAGCCGAAAACTACCTATACCTGACTCGCCCACCTGACGAGTCCGAATAGACCTCTCCAATGTAGCTGCTCTCTGGGCTGCTTCTTCCACTGTCTTACACATGAGAGGTACTATTGCATCCTGCAACTCCACTCTCAAACCTCTAAAAATACTCAACCATCATATTATTATCTGAAACTACATAAGGCGCATACGGCTAAGCGCCATAAACCTCATCTGGTACTCTAAAACTGAAGAGTTACCTTGCTGGAGCGTCCGAAACTGCTCTCTTTACTTGCTGCACTTGAATCGGAAAGAATGTATCGTTAAATACATCAAGAAATTCCGACCAAGTATAGCCTCTTCTGTCCTGCCTGCAAAGTGGTCTGCATCTTCAGTCGCCACCATTCCAATGCAAACCTCTCAACTGATAAGCAGCTAACACAACTTTATCTGCTGCCGGACACCTCATATTGCAAAGACTCTTTCAATCTCATGAACCCAGTGCTCCGCTGTATCTGGATTCGGCCCTCCTGAATAAGTAGGTGGCTGCAATCTCAGAAACTTTTCAACCTGCATCACTGGTTCTCTGCTAATAACACTGGTGGTGGTGGTGGCACAGGTGCTACAAAAGGCACCTCTACTCTTGGCGGACTGGAGCAAAGGTACAGTCTCTCCATCCCCAGGTGGCACTGCAACCGGTGGTACCGGCGCCTGCTGATCCATCCTTGCCCGAATATCCGTGAGGCTTTCCCAAATCCTCTCATCATACGCTGAGTACTTTCCTCTGGATCATCTCCTCCACCACCCCTCTCTTCTATCAGCCATTCCATAAATTCTACATAAACAAACACCAAGCAAAAATCAAAACAACAAATTATCAGAAACCAGGGTCCCTACCAGCAGTGTACAAACCAACACTACACAGACCTTTCTCCTGATATCAACTGTGACGGAACGCCTCGGCCAAGCCTGTTAAACCGATAACGTACTTGATCCGAGTCCGCCTCCCGCGAACGGGCCG